>JADLZL010006132.1:0-63921 GCA_015844335.1 Chrysopogon serrulatus | reverse complement strand
GCCTGCTGCAGGTTTACAAACTTTCAGAGAGGATTTCTCGATCAGAGCCAAAATTCGGGTTCCCCAATCACCACACACGCTTAGTGTTGGGACACGGATGCTATTACGATTACAGGTGGCTTGCGCAGTCGTATCATGCAGCCACGGCATCGACTGTCACCGGCTCAGCGCCACAACGCAACGCAATGCCATCGACGGTGTACATGGACAACGATAGGCTACAGCCCACGGGCCAGAGGTGGATGATTCGGTGACGACACGCAGGTACAAGGCGCAACGCAAGGCAGCTGAATGCAAAAATTGCCGAGAGAGACCGAGGCAATTGGAATCTGGAGAGATACATTTTGATTTGGGGGCTGTTAGTATTTGTAGAACTTGTATGCAAGCGTCCGCTAGCCCGATTGGCTAGTTGGTGCGCGTTGCACCCTTCTGGTGGTAGAGGTGCTAGGTTCGAACCCCCGCTGGAGCGTTCGCTGGGGGGAATTTATATACAATTATCCTCGAGCGCTCGTGGGTGTGTTTGCCTGCCCTACCGGAGGTGAAAAAAATCCCCCCGTCCGTCCCATGTCAAAGCACAGGTCTATGGCCGGTCCAGTCTCACGTGAGCTGCGGTGCCGCTGTGTATGGATGGGGTAGAGGTTCGGGGATTTTCTCGATAGCACAATGTCCGGGGGCTGTCTTACCCCCCGTGGGTCAAGTTTTTTTTTTTTTTTTTTTTTTAACTTGTACATGCCAATTACCAGCAGAACGAGACTAGACACAACCCTGATGCTAATTCTTGTAGTTCTGGGTGAGTTCTTGTAGTCAACCATGAGGCACTTGCCTTTGACGAATGCAGGTACAAGCAGCCGACATTCAGGATGCGATGCTAATTCTCAGTAAAGATGTCAGTCAGCATAGGATAGGAGTCGCGGCCATGAACAATGGAAGGTGCTGGGGGCGCCGCGAGATCGAGCGGTGCTAGCTCAATTCTGAAGCAGATGGCTTGTTTTGCGCGATCCGATTCAAGAACCCTGTTATGTACCCGCAAGATTCACTCGGTGCCGATTGTATTGATAGAATCAAGAATCAGAGGTACAGGAATGGGGAATAAGCAAGAACTAGACAGGGTAGCTAGAGTGTCGGTGTGTGATTTTTCTCCTTACCACATGAGAATCCAGCTATTAGTAGAAAACAATAGACTACGAGTTGTTTTCTGCAACATGTGAATTATAACCCCCCTCCCCCTCCTCCTCCTCCTTCTCCTCCTCCTCCTCCTCTTTGTTCACAAAATCAACAATGGAGCCGTGTATAGCACGTTAACCACAAAAATAATGGCCTGGATTATAATCCTGAGTGATTGGCTGCTATATACAAGTTGGTAACCTCTGAATGAATGGATGTGTTTGCTTGACTATCCTTATTTTCTAAATTCTCTATCGCTATAGCACCTTGCTGTGGATACAGCATTGTTGCGCATGCCTCTAGTTAACGTAGGGATGAAAATAGGTTGTATCGTGCTGTTATTAATTGATCTTTCTGTTTATTTGTATGTGGGATAGATCTCTTTGGATTTTAATCTGTGGCTCTGGTTCAGATTATTATGGATTTCATTTCCTACAGCTGATTGTTCTGCCATGTATTCCACCAGGAAACGAATAAGACATGCCGTTGTCATGGTGTCCTGAACTTCTTTTTCAATAATGTGTTTTAGTTTCCGGTGCTTTAGATCCGGTCAGATAGCTCTGGTTTGACTCTAGATACGGTAAACAGATGGGTAATCAGGCAGCTGGCTGCATATGTAACAACTGACAATGTTCTGATTTCAGATTGCCTATCAATTCAATCTATCGCATGATTAGCTCGAGCTGCAGAGCAGAACAGATTATATCTTGGTCGACATGCACTTGTGGTTCATGACGAGTCGACCACTTTATACCTTCCTGAAATTATCATGGCTGCAGGGACCAATTGGCTATCACTTGTAATCCTCTTGTTAGCAGATGCTTGATGACCAATTGACATGTACCGTCTTGTGCAGTCGTGGGTCATCAAATATACAAAATGCACCTGGTCAAGCAAGATGGCTAGCAATTCCGGACCTGACTCTCCCAATTCCGGTTCTTACTCAGGAAACGTTTTCTGATTAGCTTACATACTAGTAGAAGAAACTGGTTATTTGCATTTTTATTTCTGATTTGAGGCCAACGAGATGGAGCCACCGAGCACCGGGAGCGACTCCCTGGCGCACATGCGGTGTGTGCGCATCGACGTCGACGTACACCCCTCCAGCCACCAACGCGTCCCACCCCCCATCACAGCTGCATGTGCACGGTACACTAGACGGAAGTTAAAAAAAAAAAATTGTATCTCACGAACCGAGTATATATTTTTTTTTTGAAATAAAACGAACCGAGTATATCCAAATTAAATTTGAATTGCACCAATATATTTGTTGGGGATCGAGATCTGAAAGCGGGTTCCTTGAAATAGCAAAGTCATGTGCAAGCTGTCTTGTATATGTCATGTTCGCTTCCATTCAAATAATATTTTTCTGTCGCAATAAATCAGTCTTTTTTAGATTGACTCCAACAACAATAACCTAAATTGAAGACCTATTTCACAATTTAGGTCATGCATAGTACATATGCCCCATACCCAAAACTTATCCTCTCCGACGGAGGCTCAAGACCCAAACCAACACACAACACGGGAGCATCACCAGCAGCGCCGCCGCCGCCACCTCTTCTGTGCTCTCCGTGTCCCTCTCCATCACCGCCCGGCGGCCACCTGCGCCCGCCAGCGGCTCTGACACAGGCGGCTGTCGCGAGATGGCTACCGCGTGGTTCGCGGCCGTTGCCTCCTCTGCTGCGCCGCGGGTGCTGCGCTGCGGCACGGGCCCCATATCCCTCTCAAAGCGTCGCCTCTGGGCACCCTGTCCCCGCGGCTTTGCTGCGGGCTGCTGCGGTGAGATGGCCGCCGCGTGGCTCGCAACCGTGGAACCCAAGGCCATGGCCTCCTCCGCCAGCTGCGGTGCTGCTACGGCAGGGCCCCTGCCACGCCCAACACCGCGACCAGTCATCATCGGCGCAGACGGCTGCTGGCTCCTGCCTGCCTTTCCCCCCTCTCCACCGGACATTTGCATCGTCGTCCAGAGAGGACTCTTTTTTGCGTTTCCTTTCGGCGGAGAGGCAAAATAGGTCGTCTCTATGGGTCGTCTGTTGGACGGTGGTTTTGGAGAGGCAAAGCAGTGTGCCAGACCTAAATTTGAGTATAGGTTTCGTTGTAGGAGTCAGTCTTAGCTTGGCTTGAGCGAAGTCGACGGGTGCAGGTCCGAGAAGACCGCCAGCGAGTGAGCCCACGACTTTTCGACTGGGTTCGTAAACCTGGTGGGAGGAGGACTGGAGGCGGACGAAAGCAGAAAGTCTCGCTCCGTGAGGCGAAGATCTGGGACGGCGAAGGAAGACTTCGGCGCTATATATGCGAGAGCATTTCCGTCCCCCCTCATCGTCTCCACTCCAAAGCCTCCCGACGTGCCGCAATTCACTCACTCCTAACCCTAGAGCATAGCCGAATCAGCGGCAATGTCGGAGGAGCAGAAGGATCGATTCGGTGCCGAGGGTTTGGGCCTCCTTGCCATCAACGCACCGGGGGACGTCTTCCGCTGCAAAAACATCCCGATCGACGTCGTCCTCCTTGCTCGCGCTGCCCTAGGATCTTTGAGAGGACGCGAGCGGGACGAGTTGCATCGCTGGATTGAAGACGAAGCGCGCCATGGTTCTTCTTGGCAATGCGAATCTCTTCCGCCGCTTTGTATTCTCAAATGCACTGGTAATTAGTAGTAATTTATAGCTCGGGTCCGTTGTCCGTTATTTGGTCTCGTTAAGTTTCCGCGTGATCTCCTTTACATCTTTCAGTTGAGTTGTCCTCTAATTAATCTTCTACTTCTTCCTATCCTCTTAAGATCTGTTTAACAAACTCTGGGGATGGGACAGGCTACTTGCTGATCTTGAATGCGAATTTGAGGATCCATCTTACATGTCCATGTACGAAGTTTTGCGACTCTAATCATCATCATAATGCAGCCGACGCCATCTTGCAGGTAATTACGAGTCCCTGCCTGACTGCCACAACCAGCCATAAATTGTGAATTTTTTAGATTAAATAAACTACTGCATGGATTATAACGGCTCATAAATCATATTTTAGATTTGTCTGAAAAGTAGAAAATAGGGCAGAGCTGACTTGGAGAGAAGTTTCATACTGTTTCTGACATTTTGTAGATACTCTAAAAGTTGCATGGTCTGATCGGTACCTTGAATTTACAACGGGGCACAATGATTTTACAGGACTGTTATGATAGAACAAGTATAAATCACATCATTGCTACAGATAGTTCTCCTGTAGGGAATAGTTAACTATGTGACTTATCTTAAAGAGTATAAAGGCCAACTAAGAAGCTTCATTTAGCCATTTGAGTGCTCCCTCCTGTCCGGTTCGTTGGGCGCCGAGGCTATATATACAGATACCAATAAGTAATTGATTAGCCATAATTATGTTGCTAGCGTCCTCTACATGCGGCCATCCAACCGGTCCCTTTGCTGCATGCAAGTGGAGCGCTTGATTTAATTGCTACTAGCCATGCCTAACATATTGGTCTTTCTACAAAATGCTGTTGTTCCTTACAAATCGGACGGGAGTGAGTATTTCATTATACACATTGTGTTTACAAATATGTGACTCAAAGTTTTGACCTTGTCGTGCCATTCAGGGGTTCTAGTTCTATGTGTACAGTAAACTCAATGGCAACTTTACAGCAACAATAGCAAATCAAGTCCCAAGGAAGTTAGGGTACACCTAGAGATGAAACCCCAGAAGAGCCCACTTAAATTTTTACAACCTATTCTCGAAGTATTATTTCTTTTATTTGAAAGTCTTAACATTTTTATTTTAAATTTTCACGATTTGCATATCTGAGCATTATTTCTTTCCTCTGAAGTGTTTAGAGAAGGAGAAAGCCTTGACCTCTGAGTGGAAGGCTAAGAGGGTCAAAGTCGTTTCTTGTAACATGGAGCTGAACAAAGACATCCAAAAATGCATGTCAAACCTTGTGAATGATGCAAGAAGTGAATCAAGACAACCCTTTTCCACCTATGCTGCTGATGTATGTATCTTTCTCTAAAAATCAGAATAAAAAGTGCCTTTTAGAATTCATTCATTGTTCATTTTTTACCAAATTGCTTGTCATAAATGAAAGAGGGTCACAATCTGCTTTTCATCAATGCTTTGCTAAAATAATGGATGAATGGCCTCAAGTGTATCATGAAGGAGGCCGAGTTGATGATTGAGTGGCTGAGTCAGGGGTCCCTTGTTCCCTTCGAAGAGTACAGCACAAGCAATGCGATTCGGCAGTGGGCCTTGGACCTCGCCATGTTCGAAGGGAATTCAAATACCCACACTGCTGCAGTCCTTCTGGTACGTGCATCCCTGTGTTTTACCAAAGAGAACTGTAGTGTACATATGCGAATTATTTAGAGTTAAATGCACCAGAGGTCCATTAGCTTGTGAGCAAGTTTCAGTTAGTTCCATCAACTTAGAAAGTGACTTTTGGGGTTCATTAACTTTTGAGCAGGTTTCAGTTAGGTCCATCAACTTAGAAAGTGGCTTTTTAGGTCCATAAACTTTGCATGACGTATCACTTAGGTCCATATCCCTCCACGTGGACTTCTTGCGCTAACGTGGCCTGTTAATTTATCTATCTGAAGCAGCCGTTGACTCCTTCATTTCATCAAACACATTGTGAGCGAGCGAGCGAGCGCTATCTCCACCGATGTGAGCATGAGAATGAGCTGCTGCCACGGCCGCGCCAACGAGCGCTCCCACGAGGGCACACCGGCGAGCACTACCACCGCCAAGGTCACACGAGCGTGCGAGCAAGCCACCATGGCCACGAGGGCTGGTGGGCGACTGCGCAGGCTTAGAGTTCATAACAAACGCGAACACCAAGGAACACCCGGTCACCCATGTGTATAGAATGGCCCGCGTGGCCACGACGGCACCCTGTACGCGTGCTCGGTGGAGGTGGCACTTGCTCACTCCCTCACAACGTGTTTACTAAAATGAAGGGTCAACAGCTGCTTCAGATGGATAAATTAGCAGGACACATCAACGTGAGAAGTCCACGTCGAGGGATATGGATCTAAGTGATACGTCATACAAAGTTTATATACCTAAAAAGCTACTTTATAAGTTGATGGACCTAACTGAAACCTGTTCACAAGTTGATGGACCCAAAAGATCACTTTCTAAGTTGATGGACCTAACTGAAACTTGCTCACAAGTTAATGGACCTCTGATGCATTTAACTCAATTATTTACACCTTGATTTTGATCTTTTTGTTTACATCTGCTGCAAAACCAATGATCTGAAGGGTATCACAAAGGAGGCTGGGTCTTTGCGAGAGAGTGTGAAACTTGGTTGCTTGGACTCCACCGACATTTCCTTGGGAATCCGGACTTATGGCTTACACTTTCTAATCCGTAAACTGGATGAATTTGAATCAGATGCTGAGCTCACACCGGGAGTTAGTGATGAGATGACTTCTGCAACTGAAATAAATCAACTTACATGGTATGTTCTGAAAAATATGCTCTTGTTTTCTACTGCACACACACTGATGGATATTATCTCCTCTTATGTGAAGTCAAATACGTGCCCATTCAGTAAGATGCATAGTAATGTAATTATTGTTTTTCATTTCTAGGGGTAACACTGAAGGTGTTAGGTTTGGGAAGAACGAGGTGCTGCAACAATGTGTCTCAATGAAAATCATTGACCCGGAGGTAGGATATTTTAAATAGAAAAGGCAGCAGTGTTTGATTTTAAGTTTCAACTTACATGGTATGCATTGATTTCTTCTTTTACCCTTTTCAAGCAGGATGGTGAGAGTTATTCATTCGTGATTCTTCGTAGGCCCAATGTTGGATGAGGAAGGTGTATGATATTTAAGAAGAATGTTATGTGAATAGTATGTGTTTGCAACATTTTTCTTTGTTATGTATCAGGCAAACCCTGATTCTTTCATGCTATATTCCATCACTGCAGCAGAGTAGAAGCAATGCTGAAAACATGAGGGCGTGACCAAGGCTGCTGGGCTAATGATGAAGCCCGATTGTGTTTCTGGACTGTGACTCCTTGTGGGACATGCCCTTATCTGTGTTTATTGTGCTTTACTTTTGAACAAGCTTTCGTTCACCTCCGCCTCAGCTCATTGAGTTTAAAGAAACCTGCTTGGCTCACTTATGTACTGACCAGTATCGCCTCTCCTCTTCTTCAGATATCTGCTTTTGTGTGTGTCCACTCAGGTGTCTGTCCTGCTCGGCATCTTGGGAAATGTGGTCATGTGTTATACTCCCGTTTTAAATCAAATATGCTGTCCTCATAGAAAAATATAATAAATACTAAACAAATGCACTATATCTGGGACTGCCCTTGCATATATATATATATATTGGAAAAACCAGGAGGCAAGATGAGCAGGTAGGTCATTATTGACAAAATTGGTGCCAAGTTAGAACTTGGAAGTGACGACTCTTAAACCGTGCTGGACGACTAACTTTGGTGAATTCAGTTATCTAGTCAATCCCTGTTTATCGCATGACATCGTTCCCACCCTCCAAATAGACAATCAAAAGACCGCATAAGATAGAATTTCCTCTAGAAGGGAGCCAATGATAGCAGGTATGTCAGTTCACTGGAGAAGGTTGAGCAGAGATAAAGCATTGGGTGGCCTCGGCGCCAAATATTTGTCATGTTTCAACCGAGCCTTGAGACTCAGATGGCCATGGTTGCAGTGGACAGACCCGACAAGACCTTGGACTAATCTAATGATTCATCTTTCTGAAACTGAACGCGAGTTATTCGAAACCTGCACCACAATCACAGTAGGCACCCAATGTTGCACACACAAAAAGCTCTGGATGGACCGTTGGCTCAATGGGCGAGCACCAAAAGACATTGCACTTGATTGCCGCAGATGGATGCGAGGTCTTCGATGGATCAACACAGAAAATGCAGTCCGGCAGTTCGTTGACCTGTGGACATAACTACAAGGAATACAGCTTACAAAACACCCAGATTTGCATTGTTTGGCGCTTTTACGGCAGATGGCAAATACACATCAAAATCAGCCTATAAAACCTAATTTTCTCGTTCTTTCCCTAGTGATAGGTGGACAGTATACGGAAAGCAAAGGTGGAGCCTAAAATGTCGATTCTTTTTATGGCTACTCCAACTGATAACTATATGGCCGCATCTGCAAGCTGTGTCATGGAGAGATCGGCTCCATCGCATGCAAATAAACTTTAACTATGTCCATGCCACAATGTCACATATGGTTTCTTTATAATGAGGTCAATAATCGATATCTTCCGGTTTCGCTTTCATCCCTAGAATAGGAAAGCAAACAATGCACAACCTGACTAGAAAAGATAAATTGGAACCAAATCTGAGCGGACACTAAACAACCTAACCAAATCTGAGCAGCAGACAATGACCAACCTAAGCTCAAGCCGTTCTTTCGGCTCCCTTCTTCTATGAGGTCGCGAAAAAACAACCTAAGCTAGCTAAAGAACGGCGGCCGCAAGTTCATACGCACATCCACCGTGCCGCGCACCACAGCCCGCGGGCTCCCATCCTCGTCCCCGGGTGCCGGCAACTCCCAGTCTTGCAGCAGCACCACCTTGCCGAACGGCGTCGTCCCTTCCAGCAGCCTTGGGTTGCCCTCCATCTCGTTGCGGCGCCTCTTCATCTTATCCGCCTCCGCCTTCTCCTCCTCCTCGTCCAGGTCCCCGAGCACCAGCGCGTCGAGGAGCCGCACCCGTGCCCTGCTGATGACGGCGCTGTGGCGCGAGGTGTGCGGCCCCCCGCGGATCACCGTCACCAAGTTCGTCCTCCTCCGGATTACGAAGTCAGCACGTTCCACGAAGATGTCCAGAGACAGGTTCGCCCAGTCCGACGTGACGGGGATCCTGACCCCCAGCCTCCACTTCTTGAACTCGTCCCTGTCGAACTCGAACGGAAGGTTTTGTCCGAAGACCTCGTCGCCGATGCTCACGTAGATGGTGCACTGCCGTGGCCACGCTGGACCGGCGAAGCCGCTCATCCTTGGATGAGTGAGACTGATCTCCAAAACGCCGATGGGAGGTTGAAGGATCACCTCACCCATGTTGCTCGGCGCCGCCGTCCGGCTGCGGATGTTGCTCGGCGTCGCCGTCCGGCTGCGGCTCGACTTACGGAGACAGGTTAGATCTGTTATATATTTTTCCTTTTTTTTATCTTCTATTTTTATATATATATATATAAATAGTCCATACGGTTATCTTTATCTTTCCGTGAAAAAAATTCCTGGCTCCGCTCCCTTTCTGCTGCGCCGCTGCAGAGTCCGCGTTTCGTACGGAAGTCACCCACGCGCTGCTGCAGAGTCCGCGTCTCCCTCACCGTTGCATGCTCACATGCAAACGTGGCCATCGTGGCGCATGCCAAACCGAGACCCTCAGCGGCGCATGCGAAACCGAGACCTCCGTCAGTGGCTGCAGTGTGCGGTGCGAGCTCAGCATGGCGAGCACCTCCTCGATCCACGGCCGCAGCAGCGAGAAGGACTTGACGAAGACCGGGAAGGAGGACAGTGAGTCGACGGCTCCTCGAACCGCATGCAGGCATGCAGCTGTAGCAGCGTGACTGAGTCGACGAAGGCCGGGAATGAGGACACGCATTCAGCCAATGCATGTCCATAACCGGGACACTGGGACTGGGAGCTGGTCGCTGTGAGCTTGTGAGGTACCTCGAAGCTGCGAATAATGGCGAAGCAAATTCTACTGCCGAATTACTGATCATCTTGACACATGAACAGGATGCACAAGTGAGCACGTGAAATATCTGTGTTAAAAAAATGTTAACATGCTTGTCAACGTACGTGTAGCTGCGAACCCTGTTTGTTCTTGTATCAACAAGAACCAGCAAGAAATCCGCACGAATAGCGTGTCTATATTTCTTATAACTTTTTAAATGGGCACCAAACAATGTATCATTTCTATAATCAAAGAAAATATTACAAGTAAGCGGTCTAAAAGGCCACAAACAGACAATAGCCAAAGAATGAAAAACTGTACAGAGCCCGAACTATGAAACAAGAGTAAGGAAGAAGAGTCGTCAAGGATTCTATATGCCTGGAAGGCTTTAGGTTTTTGCTTCATCTTTAATTTATTTAAATGTAGTTCAGGATTGGATTCTTTCCTTCCAGTTAAAAAGTGCGGGCATTTTTTTCACTACTGTTGATACTCAATTTGGCTAAAGTTGTATTATGTTTGAACATCGGATGGCTAAATTTGACTTTAAATGTATTGTCATAAATTTACTAGTTTAAATAATTAGTCTGTCATTGATCATTAATATTACTATAGCAAATATACTCGTGCATGGCAACGGAAGACATGCTAAAAAAGACTATCAAACGTTTGACTTGTTGCTTCAGCTTGCTCAACGGCTACAACAGCTTAAATTCGTATAGGTGCTACTTTTAATATTCACCACCACAAGCAAACAGGCTCGTAAATGAAAACAAGGACGACAAACGTTACATAATTTAAAAGTTATAATTTATTTTATGATGACATGGTATCCATGTATAAGTAAATATTAGCAATAATATATAGTAATGTCTTATTAAATCCTTAAATTAAAATATAACCTTGCTGTATTTAAAAAAAACAAAAATATTTACTCATAATATATCATAACTTTAGTTTTCATATATGTGTTTATAGAGTTAAATATCAAGTTCTATAACTTCTTTTTAAGATACACAAAATATTTAATTTTAATTTCTTATTATTATACTCGGCAAGGGTTAGTCGTCATCACTTAAATAATTGGTCTCTCTATTGAGTACAAATTGTAACTGAGATCTCTCGTGATTTCCACATGTCAGCCTTTGTTAAGAGTTGTACTGGTATATATGAGCAACTTGGGATTTGCACTGGTATATGCAAATAACTTGAAAAAAACATTTAATTTGATTAGATTGGATAACAAACGGAACAAGATTTCAGTTTAAATTTTGATTAGCTAAGCCATTGATACTATAATGAAAATTTATTCCTAATTAAAATTATATTGAGAGTTTAGTAATAGAAATATTTATTTACTATAGGTAATGGTCGAAGTTTTGAAGACCGTAATACTGTGTTTATTATTTATCTTTTTTTTATCTTCACAAAATGAGGGGCACGGGACGCCACAGTCCAGGAGTGGCAGCAAGACGTAGGAACGGGAGGGGAAAAAAGGGAGATGAAAAGGAGACGCAAAAATAAAAAGAACACGAATGGAGCACAGTGTATCGGCTCCGCTCCTTTCCTTCTTGCTCTGGCCTCTCGGTCCTGAAGCCATGCGCGACGACGATGTGACTCCTTTACGGTAGGGGCGTGGTCGCACGAGGAGAGTTCAAGGGCGCCAGGCGGCTCAGCTGTGGACAATGAGGGCGGTGTCCGAGCAGGGTGGCACAGACACACGCGTGTGCAGGTGGGTCGGCATCCGGGTAGGGCACCGTGGCTTTTTCGTGGTACAAACGCACCTGCACAAGTGGGCGCGCAGGTGACGCCGCGGCCTCGGCGCGGCTGGAACAGCATCGGCGGCCACGAACATGCCTACGGCGGTCGGTGGGGGGTGCTGCGGGTCGATGATGCGGCGTCGACGCCTTCGTTATTGCCTTTGGCATTGAAGAAGGCGAAACAGCGGGCAGTCCAACGCAGGCATCTTGCCTACAAATCTTTCCCTAAGCCGCACAAGCATCACGTCGACAAATCTTCTCCTGAGCCCACGATTTGATCGAATATTTTTGTTTGTTTTTTCTGGTGAAATCATATAATTTATGTTGGTTCTTTTATGGAAAAACACAAGAAGGAATTTCCAGAAGGGGTGTTTGGACGAAAAAAAAAGTAGTAGAAGGAAACCGTTTGGTTTCTGAGCTACAGATATTATGTATGCCAATTTAATTGCTTCAGATGGACATTAAGTTTGATTATTGTAATATTATTTATAATAGGGTTATTATTGATTAGTTTACAAAAAGACCTATCGCCCTGTAAATACAAAGGGTGATGGCCAATTGATAGAACACAATCGACACAAAATAAATCTATTATTATCGTTCTACTTATTTTTGTTTATTTTTTCTTATTTAGGTCAGTAGTGATGTTTTGCTAGTTTTTCGCAAACAAGTCGTATTCTCCGGTGTTATCAGAGTATCAAACTTTGTTGTTTTTGCTCATAAAATTTTTTTGCCGTAATTTAACACATTATCCCTTTACTACTTTGCTCGAAAACCAGTCGTGTGGTATTGTGTGAAATTAAAAGGGCAGCGCCGACGAAGTCATCAAGGTGACCATGCCAGCGTGGCACACGCACACATAAAAATCTCCAAGGTGAAAATTCCCGATATTTATTGTTGCTAGAGGCCCTAGAGATTACGACGCTTTGTTTGTGCAACCAGAAGTTGTTGACTCTCATTTGCTATAGCGGCTAGGGGAAAAAATAAAAATATATATACATAATACATCCATCTTGTTTCCTCTCCTAATTAATTACCATAGATTGATGCATCAGCCAGCGACGCACATCTAAGCTAGCTATGCCATCGACAGCGCCCGAGGTGTCCGTGTCCACGATCACCACCACGGCGACCTCCACAGGGCACCACATGCTCAAGATCAAGGGCTACAAGAACCTCAAGGTCATCTACGACAACGACAGCTATTTCGAATCCCGCCAAACATTTTGAGAACCGCATGTATTTCCTTAAACTAACTGAATCAATTTTTACATGTTCCCCATGGTATCAAATATGCGTGTGTGGAGCATATTGACCTTCTGATATCCAAAGTCATGCAAATAGTGATAAGATTAACATTGTCTTTAAACTTTGAAACAAGCTCACACTTGCTCCATGTCACCTAAAATGACCATTGGGTGCACGCAAATTGTGTCCGATCCTATGATGAGATTAACATTGTCTCTAGATTTTGAAACGAACTTGCACTTATTCTTATTCTACGTCACCTAAGACGACCATTCGGTGTAACAAAAAGATTTACGCACTTGTTGTATGTTTGACGCAAATTGTGTCTAACTTTGTGACAAGATTCACATTGTCTCCGGACTTCAAAATGAGCTTGCACTTGTTTCATGTCATCTAAGATGACCATCGGGTGCAACCAAAAATATTTGCACACGTGCGTGGTACGTTTGGTGCAAACCGTGCCCTGACCTTGCGACAAGATGAACCAGGCCCTAGCCCCGTTCGACTTCCACTGCCTCATACACGTTTCTAAGATCTAGACCCTTGATTCTAAGGTAGTTTTGAATTGGTTTACCCAACAGCGATTAACGCGATTGACGCAGATCGATGACGCGGCATTGGTTTGCTCTACAAGACATCCTCCTCTAAAAGGACTCTCATACCTCCTCTAGAAGGTCATCTATCTATCTCTCATTCAGATCTAGACACACCACAAGAGAGAAATCTCCACAATGCTCTCAAGATGTAGAAGTAGAATAGTTGAGTTGACACTCTACACCTCTATTTAGGCATTAGATCATTGTCCATTAGATCATTGTTAGTTGACTATGTTCGGTATGTTGGGAAACTTAGGTTTTTCCTGCTATCTTGTTCTGGTGGACTTAGCTAGACTGCAATCAAAGGGCTCGATACAAATGTACTAGAGAATATGTTGGTTAGTAGGTACTAATCTAGCTCATCCGAGAATATGTACTTTGATTCGAATGCTAAAAAAGTAAAAAATAAAAAGGATGTTATGTAAGGTCAAAATGCAGAGGTTTGGAAATTGAAGGACATGATTATGAAGAACTTATAGGAGATGTAAGTTAGTTACTTTTAAACTAAAGACATAGTCAGGCATGCAGTTGACAGCGTTTAGGGTTTGTTTATATTTTTCTCCGCTGGCCGCAGTCGTAGTCGTATGAAGAAGCCGCAGGCGGCAGCGGCGCGTCCGCAGATCCGTGCGGGGAGCGGCTGCAGCGGAGCCTCGGAGGAACGCGTATGCAGACCTGTGTGATTGCTATGCTTGCTACTGTGTCCGCTTGCTTGCTTCTCCCGCGTGAATGCTTGTTGCCTGCTGAAGTGCTTCTCCTGCGTTCGTGTGCCAATTTTGCTTCTCCTGCGTCAACGCTGATGTGCAGATTCGTATGTTTCTCAAGTTGTGTTATCTTCCATCGGTTTGTTCGGTTAGAACCGAAAACTGAACAAAACCGAAAGAACTTGTCGGTTCTTGATTTTCTGACCAACCGATCGGTTGCTAGTTTCTGTAAACCGAAGTTTAGCCGAATAAGCCGAACCGAAATGTCAGTTAAAACCGATTGCCCAGGCTGAACTGTTAGTTTGACTAAGAATTCGTTCCACTGATGAGAGAGATTTTGTTTTTGTTTTGGTATGACTACTAACTATGGAGTCCCAATCTTATATTATACCCAAACTCTTGTCTGCCAACTAGTTAATCAAATAGTACCACACAAACATTTTAATCTTAAATAGGTTTTGAGGTAATTTTCCGAAGTGCCCTATTTACATTTGTTACTCTATTGTTAGCGCTATCTACATGACATAAATCATATTATTTATTTACACCCCTATAGGAATTAACTAGCTTTGAGACCATGTGTATTGTTTTAAACTAACTGAATCGACTTTTTACATGTTGCTGATGGTATCAAACATACGTGTGTGGAGTGTATAATATTGAGCTTCCGATATTTGAAGTCATGCAAATACTGTGAACTTTACACCTCTATGTAGGAATTAGATCATTGTCAGTTAACTATGTTCAGTATGTTGGGAAAGTTTTAGATTAGTCCTACTATATCTTATATCTTGTACTAGTGAATTTAGCTAGACTGCAGCAATCAAAGGGCTCACTCGAAGGCCGAGAATATGTACTAGTGAATTTAGCTAGACTGCAGCTCATCTGAGAATATGTAGGTACTAGTAAAGTAATCCATCTCAGCCGAGAATATGTACTTTAGTCTGGATGCCAAAAAAGTAAGGCCTAGTAAAAATAAAAAGGATGTTATGTTAAGGCCAAAACGCAAAGGTTTGCAAATTGAAGGACTTGGATTATGGAGGAACCTGTAGGAGATGTAAATTGGTTACTGGCCTACCGTTTGAAATAGCTTAACGTGTTGATATGATAGATGTGGTTGTTACTCTAATCTGTCCTTCTCCTGCTTCTATTGGCTTCGACTTAATCATCATCCGAATAAAGGATGGATAACGTTAACGTCACTAAATGGGAGACATGAGTCTGTTATTTTCGCTGTTGTTGACGTTGCACGCGCTTTATCAATATAATGTTGTCTAAGAATGCAATCATGTCGATAGGTTAACATTAATTATTGGATGAGCATATACAAGACCAAGTCAAGTAAACGCGATTGGATGGGACAGCCCTGCCCCTGATACACCTGTTCAAGAAAGCAAGCAATCCATTGCGAGACATAGGAATAGTATGGATCGAATATAGATGATATGCATTGCTAGGGAGACGCATCATTTTTTTTTACCAGAATGTTCATAGTTGCAATTTGCAGTGCTAATGAGACACAGTATTACTGCTAGAAAGTAGGGATACTCAGTCTCAACTTTTAATGACAGGACTTCTGTCTTACTCCATTACTCGTTTTCTTTGAACGCAGTGACACGAGCTTTGCCTTAATTAGTCCCTCAGTCCTCACAATCACAAGCATATTGAAAAAAAAAAAAAAACCTGGCATTTATGATTTTTTTGGCAAATTAAACATCCTAGTTGAACACTGCAAATTCCTGCATATTATATGCAAAATTTCGGACCGTTGCAGTTTTACTTTAGGAACATTTTAACCGGACAATTATTATTATTATTATTATTATTATTATTATTATTATTATTATTATTATTATTATTATTATTATTATCATCATCTAACCTATACTACTAAAAACGTATACCAACGGCCCCCTCACAAACGGCACTGTTACACGTACAGTACCCGCCCCTCTCACAGATTACTGTTTATGAACAGTAACCGTTCCTATGAACAGTGCCGCCCGCAATAACCATTACCCATCTGCGTTGCTGTTCATGATGTGCATGAACAGTGCCCTGCTATTACTGTTCATGCGTTTCCCTTTTCTTTTTTTTCCTTAACAGATCCCCCCCCGTCTCCTCCCGCGCTTTGCGCGGGGTTCTAGCCTAGTTATTATTATTATTGGGGGTACTACTTGGGTGAGGTAATACAACGCCGAAGGAACGATTGCATCTCAGTGTACTATTACTATCAGAGATTCACAGGACCAGTAGGAGAGTTCTTGGACTTCTTGGACCTACTATATAGAAGAAGCAAGTGGCAAATAAAACGCGCTAGGAGGACGGGACAAAATGCGTTGACTTGACTTGGAACACGGAGCCAGTGGCCAGTGGGAGAGCTGCATATAGACCTTGGATGCCTCATGAATCATATCCTTCTCTTCACTCCCTCTCCTCCAACATTATTCCAAATTTCCCCACACCAAGCTCATCAGCCTCCATCGATCAATTCCGTTACACCTGCCAATCGACGTCTGTCTAATCCCTCGCTTCTGTGATCTTTAGCCCGTGTGTGCGCTGAGTCCCATGGCTCATCAGCCTCGCGTGCACCCCAACGGGGCGCCGGCGGGTAATCTGGAGATGGGCGACCACGCCCACGGCGGTGTGTACCCGCCGCTGCCAGTTCACGGTCACCCCTCCTCCGTGAACCAGCAGCAGCTCGGCGGAGGAGGAGGAGGAGGAGGCGGCGGCGGCGGCGGCCCCAACACCTGGGTGGGCAACGACGCCAACACGCTGCTGGTGGTGGCCACGCTGATCACGACGCTCACCTACCAGCTCGGCACCAGCATCCCCGGCGGCTACTGGCAGCAGGACACGCCGGCGGAGTTCAGGGACGGCAAGCCGCAGGTCACATACCGCGCCGGCGACCCCATCATGCGCGACCTGCACCGGCCAAGGTACGTGCGTGCTGGTGCTGTACGGCTCGTTTCCGCCCCCGGCTGCCTTCTGTGCGAACTGACCTGAGACAGACGTCGCCGTCGTTGGCTGCTGCTGGCTTGGCATGTACGGGGCATGCCGGCATGCAGGTACTTGGTGTTCATGGGCGCGAGCTGGGTGGGGGTTCGCGAGCTCCATGGTGATGACGCTGAGCCTGCTGGTGCGGATGCCCGTTGACTCGCGCCACGTGCGCTGGTCCTTCGTGGTGGCCTACTCCAGCCTGGTGCTCACCTTCGTGGTGTCGCAGCCCAAGACGCACCTGTCGCTGGACCTCCTCATCTGGGCCGGCGTTCTCGTCTTCCTCTGGATCATCGTCAGCCTCCACCCGGACCGCCGCGCGCGCGCCATCCAGGTGCTCTGCTGCGGTGGCCGCGAAACCGCCTGAAGCAAGCAACACCACGACGACGTACTATCACGATTCACGAATGATTTGTGTTCACGAGGAGAACTACTCTTGACTTCTTCTTCTTCTTCACTTGTTTTTTTCCACCTTATCGTCTAGCTCGTGAACTGATTATCGTTGCTTATTTTGGTGACGATGGGATAATTGGCTGTCATTTCTCAGCTAAAGTAGTTAACCAAGAATCCAAGATGTAACAGATCCCGTTGCAAATTAACCATGAGATGGTTGCAACGGTATCTGGTGAAACTGTCGTGTAAGCGCGTTGCAGAAGGTAGCCAGAGCCTCTGTCCTTGATTGAGCACTATAGTAGTAGTCTACATTAGTGTATAGTAGAATCTAGATAGATAGATACTCTCTCTGTTTCGATTTCAGAGTCGCTAGGGAATCGCAATCTCCTCACAGGCACGTTTTTCGAGCGACTGATAAAAGGAAATGGAGGGAGTACACTGGCATGATTTAGCGTAAGCTTTTCGGCATCCACCTACATTTTAAAAACTAGACATGAAGATGTTTCCATGTTACCAACATGTAAAGAGAAAAGAAAAATCAATGGACATTCGCTGGTTTTATTTGCAAGTCCTGTTAGCCCGTCTGAATTTATTTTCTTGAGTACAAAATGACTATCCTTGTTATTCAAGCTGTATTGAGTTTTGGTGTATGTCTGGTTGCACTGGCTGATTCTAATGACGAATAGCATTCGCATCTATAAACCATTCTGGCTTGATCAAGGTTATACAAATTAGCGAAGTATTCCTAGAAACCATTTTGGCTAGGAATCGAAAGGATTCCTAAAGTTTGATCAAGCAACTAAGTAAGTGGACTAGATGATAGTAACAGAGAATCGGCAAAATGTCACTAGTACAGAGTAAAATGGAAAATGAGCCTACGAAAATACTATTTGCCGAGCGCCAAAAATACATCAATGGACACTGCTCCAATGCACAGTACTAGGACTCGACAAAGTCCAAGTGCGCAACGCGCTATTGCGACACTTGCAGACACGGTGACAACTGCCAAATAAGAAATTAAAGCAGTCATTGACGACTGAGCGCAGGGAGGTCCAAGGTCCGGTTTTTTTTTTTTTTTTAGAATCACGGAGCTTTCATTAATTTTCAGCAGGATTACAATCAGTGCTTGCTAGTTCGGACAGCCACTCCGGAACATAGTCAAGCCAGAACAGATAGCGATTCGTGCTCGAAACCATACATGCACAGCAATGAGCAACGGAGTTCGCCTCCCTACATACCCATGCTACTTTAAATTCTCTAAACATCCTGCCCAACTCCATGATATCGAAGCAAAGACCACCGATGCTTGATCTCACGCTTGATCGATCCACCAGCAAGGACTGCAAGTTTTTACTATCAACCTCCAGGATAACCCGCTCATAGCCCATTTCTAACGCCAGTTCAAGACCTTCTTTTGCCGCCAGAGCCTCAGCAGTCAAAGCATCCTGCACTCCTTCCATCCATCTGGCCGCCCCAGCACATACCGCCCTCTCCTGGTCGCGGATGACCACTCCTGCTGCCCCATTGCATGAGGTTGAGGGTGCAAGGTCCGGGTTGATGGGTGCTCAGTTGCCTTTTCGTCCTTGGTCTGGGCATTCTGGAACAAAACGTTTTGCAACTTGGAATGCACCTTTTCAATCTATCTTGCAATTTTGTAGGAAACACAGCAAGAAATTCAGCCTCTCTTTTTTTGATTGCAAGGATGAATGGACGAAGTATGCACGCTCACGCCAACACATGAAATAGACTAATTCTTAAAATTGTCCTAAGTCAAAAAGTTTTAAGTTCGACTGATGAATCTACAGAAAGTAATATAAAAAATTATAATACTAAATTAATATTATTAGATACAGCAAATGTACAGAAAAAAAGAATAAAGATGTATAGTTCCGAATAATACGTTTGCCCTTGAAAATAGGAATCGGGACGTCATACACCCATACTGTATGAACCACCAAAAACAGCATCTTTGTACCCAACCTGTTCCAACCCACAAACTAATTAAACTCATGAGTTTTTTATAAGAAACCATAGTTTACATAAAATTCATATACAAGCTTGCATAAGACATATGGGTTCACATAAAAATTGGACCCCCTAGATTTAAATATCATGTTCACATTATAAAAGTTTATCGAAATTGACTAGAATTTACAGATGATTTAGGGGCTACTTGGGAATGCTCTGCTTCACGTTTTTTCAGTTCTGCTCCATGCTTTTTAACCAAACAGTTTTACCTCTACGCACACAGGTAGAGTTGTGAGAGCACCTTTTAAGGGGTGCTACACAAACTCTAGATTTTTGTAGAGCTGCTGCGTGGTGGAGTTTGTTGAGCGAAATTCCTAGAGCATTCCTGTAATGTAACCAGCAGCTAGATTAATATGTGGACCCCACATTTACACTTTAATTTTTTATCAAAATTGACAAAATTTGTTAAATAGAATTCAACATGTCATGAAGATTATATATGCTAGTTAGCACAACAAGATCTACATGTGGGCCCTACATTAGAAACCGAACCCTCTAAAAATAAAAGTTTACGTTCACACCTTAAAATTTTATCGAAATTGACTAAAGTTTATTGAATAAGGTTCAAAATAACATGAAGCTAATCTGTACTGGTTAGCTTAGCAAGATATGCATGTGGCCTCACATCAGAAGTCGCTCTAAAAATAAAAGTTCACGTTCACACCTTAATTTTTATCAGAATTTACTGAAATTTGTTAAATAGGATTTAAAATATCATTAAGCTAATATGTGCCACCTAGCATAGCAAAATATGTTCATGGGCCCCACATCAAAAGCTAAACACATTTCAAATCAATATATGTGTATACTACTATGACATGTATTGAAAATTCAACATCAACCCATTCAAACAAAAAAATAACCCAAAATCAACTCTTCCAACCCAATTTTCTATTAAACCCAACCCAACCCGCTAAGTAAATTAACCCATTCTCACCCATTCAAAGTGCACCCACTTGAAAACCCAACCTATTAATTTCATTTGAACTCAACCCATTAGCAGGCCTATTTGGATCTCATTGTCATTGTGGGATTCTAAATTATATATAGATTGTGAATGTAGAATCTGGATTCTTGATTAAAAAAGGGCGTGTTTGGGTCTCACTCTCATAGTGATTATTGTCTTTGCATAGCAAAAAAAAAAAATTCAAATAGTACGTTTGGTGTAGATATTTTGATTCTAAATTCTAAATGTTTGGATTTCATTCTCATTTTTTCTATCTCGTTCTCATATTTCATTGAAAAAAAATCTTCAAATAGTTCATGTTTCTGGTGACCTCCATTTACCTTGTTCTCAGTTCCATTGCCGTTCTTGCCTCGGCCAGGCGCCACCCACACCCAGCAGTCATTGGCATCTTATCGGCACCACGGTCCATCGCTATCCCCTCCCTCTAAGCTCGCTACACAGTACACACATACCATTGCCTCCATTCCATGCATGCTCGGTGGTCAACGACATTAGCATCGCCTCACTACGTTATCCTTATCTGTTCTTGCCAACCCCCTCCCCATTCTTCCTGACCTTCAGAAAGATAACACCAAAAGCAGAGTCACAAGAACGTGCAGTGAAGAAGGGAAACGATAAATCTCAGCCGACGAACCCACCGGACTCGAGTTAAACGGACAAGTGGATTTGCAGACAGTCCGTGTGTTAAATTAACCAAGCTGTCATTGGTTTCCTTTGAGTACCGTACTTCCTCCATCCCAATTATAAGACATTTGACCTTTTTTACTCTAAATTTGATCACTCGTCTTATTCAAAAATTTATGCAAATATAGTCAAATTTAAATTATTCTTGAAGAATTTTTATTGATAAAGCAAGCCACAATAAAACAAATGATATTTTACAAAAAAAATTAAATAAAATAAGTGGTCAAACTTGGTGTTTATAATTTGGGATGGAGAAAGTACGTGATTCAGTTTTTTACAAGTCAATAATGTTATTACCATAATTACCATATATGCGGTCGATCAGTTGAGAAGGCGAGCTTCCCTTACATAGGTTTTGCTCCAATCCATTTAGCTCGAATAACAGTGCAAACGCAAATAACAAAATACTCCTTCCGTTTCAAATTATAAGTCTCTTTGATTTTTTTAGTTTATCCATTTTGCTACGTATCTAGACATATTATTATATTTAGATATATAATAAAATAGATGTACCAAAAAAAAATCAAAGCGACAAGTAAATAAATAGTTGCTACGAAAATAATCTAGCACATTTGAGGATTCGGTTTTTCATGGAAACAAATAACAAACTAAAACCTCATGTCCAGATTAGTTTGTTTTCTTGGTTAATTTAAGACTGGGGATCAGCATGTTGACGTATGATTAGATATATGGATCAATTTATGCTTTGTCCCCTGGTTAACTTGTCATTTCTTAAGACGAGGAGAAAACGTGTCGTCAAATCTTGGAAAGGGCCGGGAGATCAGCTGATGATGCTTTGGATGCATAATTCCATGGCAAAGCCGTCGAAGACTTAGATTTAAGTCATAGTAAATTGTACAAGGTGGAAACAGGAGTGTGGGACGACCCGAGTCCACGCTTTGGTCAATCGCACACCAGACAGTCAATGATTACGTTGGCTATGCATCGTTCCTTTAGAGCTAATCAAGATTATTTGTATCGCATTGCTAAGGCGACACAAACCTTGCAATTAGTAGAGCTATTCAATCTCAATTCCTCGCTCACAAAAGGGGGAAAATCTCAATTCCTCAACGGTCAACAGCGGCCATCATCTAATCTGTGCTTTGTGTGTGTGCCTCGTTTCGATGTAACTATGTAAATTTGCTTTGCTTGCACTTGAAGAATAAGATTAATCTTGCTTGGATATCTGTGGCCCCAGTCGTAGGATTGCTTGTTATTTTTTCTGTCCCGTACAGTCATGAATCTTTTTTTTTTTTGTTTTTTTTGATGTAAACTTTTTTTTTTGGCCCATTGTAACAGGGCGGGCTGTTCTCTGTAACAGAAGGACAATTACTGTTTGATATCGCGAATTTGGTGGAAGTTAGATTCTTACGTATCTGTAACATTTACTAATACATTTTCTTCAGATACTCGCCAACAATTGTGGTTACTAGGTGATGTTGGCATGAGCATTGTTTGAGGAGCGTGGTAGTTGAACATTTCGACACACAGTGTTCGAATGCTAGTTTGCTAGTACTCTATATTGTGCAATTGAGTGCAAAGGAATATGATATACACAAGTGGCAAAAGCGGCTAAGGGTAGGGGACAAAAATATTGACTTGACAACTTGACCTGGAGCTGGGAACACTGAGTGGAGTTGGGTATATATGCGTGCCATGGATCTTCACTGCTCCATCGAAAAACCAACAAAAAGAACACATAAACGATCGGCAGTCGCAGCACCCAACTGCACGCATCGTCCAAACCCATGGATCAGCAGTACACCACCATGTACCCAATA
This sequence comes from Chrysopogon serrulatus, assembly GCA_015844335.1. NCBI lineage: Eukaryota > Viridiplantae > Streptophyta > Magnoliopsida > Poales > Poaceae > Chrysopogon > Chrysopogon serrulatus. Next base: position 40,941 of record JADLZL010006132.1, on the reverse strand, counting down.
AGTGCACCGCCGACCCCGGGCAACATGGAGGCGGGCCTCGTCGCCACGGGCCTGCCTGTGCGGCGGCAGCCGGCCGGCCGGCGGACAGCCGGGACGGCGGCTGGGCGGGCAACGACCCCAACACGCTGATCGTGGTGGCGACGCTGATCACGGCGCTCAACTTCCTGCTCGGCCTCAGCATGCCCGGCGGCTACTGGCAGAACGACCAGACGTTCGTGAGCAACGGCAGGCTGGTGTACCGGTACCGCGCCGGCGACCCCATCATGCGCGACCTGCACCGGCCCAGGTACTGGGTGTTCAGGGGGGCGACCTGGGTCGGGGTGGCGAGCTCCATGGTGATGACGCTGAGCCTGCTGGTGCGGATGCCCGTGGCCTCGCGCCACGTGCTGTGGTCCTTCGCCGTGGCCTACTCCAGCCTCGTGCTCACCTTCATCGTGTCCCAGTCCAGGACGCACCTGTCGCTGGACATCATCATCTGGGTCGCCCTCCTCGCCTTGGTCTGGCTCGTCATCAGCCTCCACCCGGACCACCGTGCGCGCGTCATCCGGGTGATCTTCTGCTGCAACCGCGACAACTAAGGAACCTGCTCTTGCCTGCTTAGTAGTATCTCCAATCGTCGTCTTCGTGTTCGGACAATGGATTCCATTGAAACTAGAAGCATTTAGACTTTTTGGCCTGAACTAGTACTTAGTCTTAGCACTCCGTAGTTGCTTGCTTTCCTTATCAGTTATGCGATGTTTGTCTGGCTTTTCACTGCTAGTGAACTCAATGTAAACTATAACCATATGTGTGGTGAAATTTGAAATGCAATGTGTGTGACACCGAAACCTGTCCTTGAATGAGCGGTGTAAGACAATCATACAGCCAAAATCTAAGAAAGAAACCTCATATATCACCTTTCTCTCAACCGTTTTGCTACGGAGCATCAAGTAGTAAGCACCAAATGATTAGTCTGCTGTCTGCTGAGCACACTAAAATGCAATTGGTTAAACTAAGAAATAAGATAGGATTTCACTGTCACTTCACATCCTCCGACCATGTACAACAAGCTAAAGATCACAGCCAACTTAATTTTACACGCGCGAGGGGCGCTGCCTGTCGCAGACGGAAGCTGCGAAGGCCAAAGAGGTACTCTTCTTATTAATGGTATGCCGGGGTTCCGGATCTTTCCAAAAAAAAAAAAAAGATCACAGCCACAAGCCCACAACCGAGAGCTCCTGCTGCAATAGCTGTGAGAAATCGAAGCAAATAAAAAAAAAAACTACTTTCGTATTGGTAGTCACTTATTAGTGAATTGGTTGCACTGACCTTTGCAAACTGTTCATCATCACGCTGATCATGAACTGGGATTCTGTGTACCGGTGACTTGATGGTGCTAATTGGCACCACTGCTCAGCTAGTCAGCTGTTGAACCCAGTGCAGGTGAAGGCAAACTACCTGGGCAAACTCGGCATGCAAACTGCAAAGCAGGCTGGAACTATGTCGTTGATTAGTAAGCAATCAGTACATTCATAGATAGGTATAGTCATGTGCCTCCTTGAACAAATGATCTGACCCACTCACACCAGATAGAATCAAAACCCTTCATTCAGAGCTTCTTGTAGGAAATCCTACTTAACTTTATCATAAACTTTTTCAAAATTTTAAAAATCACACCATTTTGTTTCTTTTTCGTGTGGAGTTCATGTAATGTTTCGTGCAAGATTACTGCCCCCTCCATAATGTTGGCCGGGTGCTGCACTTGCCTGCTGGTGCTGGTTCCCGACCGCCTGCCCGTGCGGATGCGCCGGCGGGGTCATCCAGGAAAACCACCAAGACATCCGGCCGGTGCACTAGCACTACGAACCAAACCACCGTCATTCTCCACCAGCAAAATAAGCACCTTGAGCTTGAGGAACACCCCCATAAGTCATAACTAAGACACGCGGTGCTCGATCAAAGAAAAATCCAGATAAAATTCTTGCATAGCCACGCCAATTTATGTATGGTCGTATGGAAGCAGTACAAGTGTAAAACGCTCAAGCAAGGATACAGTTTCAATATATCACAGCAAGGATAGAGTACATCACAGATCACACCGCGTGCATGTAAAATTTCACCACATATCTGATATCTTTGCGGCTTCTCTCATGACTACACAATTTTCACTGGGCTCACTAGCTGAGGAAAGCCAGTTAATTATGCAAAAAAGCATCGCATCACCAACGAACAAGCAAAAGTTCAGAGAGAGAGAGGATCGAACGGTGCTGCTGCTGGAAAGAGGTTCTGTTCAGCTGTCCCGGCTGCCGCAGCAGAGCACCTTCATGATGCACGCGCGGTTCTCCTCGCGGACGCTGGTGATGAGCCAGGAGACGGCGAGGACGACGAGGCAGAGGATGATGTCCAGCGACAGGTGCGTCCTGGTCTGCGACGCGGCGAAGGTGAGGAGCAGGCTAGCGTAGGCCACCGCGAACGACCACCGCACGTGGCGCGAGGTCGCGGCCATCCTCACCAGCAGGCTCAGCGTCAGCACCATGGAGCTCGCCACCGCCGCCCAGCTCGCCACTCTGAACACCCAGTACCTCGGCCGGTGCAGGTCGCGCATGATGGGGTCGCCGGCGCGGTACATCCTTCTGCCGTCCCCGACGGCGTGTCCTGCGGCCAGTAGCCGCCGGGGACGCTGGAGCCGAGCAGGAAGGCGAGCATCGTGATCAGCGTGGCCCCACGAGCAGCGCGCTGGGGTCGTGGTCCTCGCAGCTGTTCATGTCCGGCGCGCCCCCGCCGTGCCGCTGCTGCTGCCTCACGTGCCGGAATTCCTCCGGCGGCGGCGGCGGCGGCGGGTATGCAACAGCGGCGTGGTTCATCTCAAGTCTGCCCGGGGCCGGCAGCACGTCTGGGTTCACGCGCGGGTACATGGGCACACGGTGACACGGCTATCGACGGGGAGACGGTTGTTTGGTCTGTCTGAAGGCTCAAGCTAGCAGAGTCGGGGGTGGTGGCACGGTCGATGGGCTGGGTTTCCAGGGAGCGAACAGGGAAGAGAACGATCTATCTCTTGTACACACTGCTAGTGCTTCGAGCTCCAGGTCAAGTCAATATTTGTGTCCCCTACCCCAGCCACTTTGCCACTTGTATGCTTTTTCTAGTATTCTGCTGCACGTCTAAACACGGTGTGGACTGCGAATGGTGGACGAAATGTTCGACCTACCACGCACCTCAAGTAGTATGCCCCAACGTCACGCTACAATTATTGCCTGGAACTCAGGCAAGCTCCCTTCCCCGCAGCCCGAACTTAAAAGTCATCCCGAATTAATTATAAATCATTTAAAAAAATTTAGAGAGTTAAAATTTTTCAAGTTTAACCAAATTTATATAATAAAATAAAATAATAATATTTATGATACCAATTAAGTATCATTAGATTCTTCATTTGCTATATTTTCATTACATATCTATTTGATGTCATAGATCTTTGTGTTTCTTTCTATAATTTTGGTTAAATTTTAAAAAATGACTCTTCAAGATTCTTGAAATGACTTATAATTTGGGATAGAAAAAATATATAGATAGGAACCAGCTTATGTAAACTCTAATAAAAAGGATAAAAGAGAACAATCAGATTCGGCACGCCTTATCTCTTCCCGACCGCACACACTTCGTGCTTGCTTAATATAAAGGGTTAACCTAAGGTGGTGATATAGCCTCTGTCTAATCATCAACAACCACAGTAGGACTATATACCCTTTAGAAGTTTATATCAACACACAAGATTTAAATTGGACCGGATAAACAACCACAGTATATCTAGAACCAACATATTTCGTATGCTTATGTTGTCTTGACTGTGCTCCATAAACCCTAATAAAAGGCTAAAACTAGCACATAGGAGCAATCAAACTTTCAGGGCTTCTGAATTTCTTCAAATTGTTTGTATGGATCCTAGTGCAGTTAATCCCTGAGAAGAATGATGTGGCAGAACCTTCTAAATTATATGGCCTACAAGCACCTGACATTGTCCCTAAGACCTCCGTCGGCTATGTGTCGGCCCCTAATTTTTAGGGTCCACTGTGCATCATATGTCAGTCCCTGGATCGATGAGTCGACACGCACAATTAAACAAGATTGATATCAAAAAGCATACTTTTATTGCTACTGGGAAAACATGATACATTGTTCGGGTTTACATAGCTTGGGCCACTGGCCGTATAGTATATATATCGAGTTTTAAGACAGGCGGTTCTATATTATCGTGGCTCCATTCCTACAGTAACTTTGGAGTGCGGACAAAACCCTAGCTATTCCTATATCACGAACATCGTAGTCCTAAGCGTAGTCCTAGTGTAGCTTCTTCATGTAGTCATGCGGCTCCGTCTTCATGTATTCTTCGGCGTCCCTATCCTCGCGTAGCTCGGTAGTCCATCTTAGTGTAGGCTCTCGATCGGCTTCATCCTCGGATATACTCCTGCAGCGTCCTGCCTAAAAAAAATAGGGAGAAGGGGGTTGAGTACGTACGTACTCAGCAAGCCCTAACTTTGGGTGGATAGAGGTTAAATGTGTAGTAGTTATAATTATAGGTTGGGCCCTGGTAGGGTATTCACCATCCTCACCAGTTCCCGAATTAAGTTATAGTTACCAAATTATTAATACATCTTACCAGATTATCCATTGTTGTTGTAGTCTAATCATAGCGTCTCATCCCGGCATCTGCCCATTCCAAGGACGTGGCTATTCGAATAGATTCAAGTAAACTCTGCAGAGGTTGTACACTTTTCCCCACACGGTAATTACGATTCCTTCCATGATCAGTGGTTAGAAAAGAATTACCGAGATCTCGTACCCGATAGTATGCATTTCTTAGGGGTCCATACATTTCCACTACGGCGCTCAGGGGTTGGGAGAAAGTTAGACGAGGAAGATCACTCAGCATCCTACGCCTAACCCGGACATGGAAGCTCACTCGCAACCCATGCCCTCACACACCTTGTGGAAGATCACTCAAAGATCCACACTTTTAAAAATATATAGATATAGGTATATAGTTCGCGAAAGTGCACCCAATAATTTTACGTGGAAGATCACTTAGCATCCACGCTCAACCAGACCATGGAAGATCACTTAGCATCCTACGCCGTCTCCTGCTCTACCGTTTGCCTACACCGGCCCCCTAAGTGGAAATATACTTCAACCTAACGGGGTGTGAGATCAAGCCTACCCATATAGACGTGTGGCTGTACGATATTGTCACACAGGGATGAATAAGAGACTATGAACCGGTCCTTAGGGGTGACTAAAACAGATATCTCCGACAGGATATTCTTCGCAGACATATCCGCCAAGTAATCTACACCTAGATTACCCCTACCCGTTCCAAGTCATAGCATATATAATCACTTTATCAAATTATCTCATTATCACATTATCACATTAGCTCATTATCACTTATCGCATTATCTCATCATAAATATTCATATGACCTTTAACAAAGGGTCGTTATAGAAGTAGGATAGAAGGATGGTAGGAAGGTGGAAATTAGGACTTGCCTCCGCTCGCTGACGAGTATATCCAAGGGTCTTGATTCCTTCGCTTCGGGCTTCAGTGTCTTGGTGCAGCGGTACTTCATCTTGGGGTAGTAGTAATCCTTCGAGTCTTGCTGTAGCCATGCTCCAGGGGTCCATCGAGTTCCTTGTACGTCTTTTAATCTACGCGATCTATTGCTTGACGAACAAGAGAGCAAAACCAAACAATGCATACACAACAAGCATAACTAAGCGAGCACGATCAACCAAAACAAGGAGGGGGATCCTAACGGGGTCAGTTGTAGGTGATGGATGGGTTTATTCTAATTCTATCATTACTATGTGAACTTGAAGTAAGAGGTAGATAAAGATTATCTATCCAACAGGATGGCTCCTACTGACTAGGTTAGTGTGGTGTGGTTATCTGATGGAAAACCAGACCATATTATTATCTTTCACTATTATGTGAACCTGAAAAGAGAAAGCTTGACCAAGTCATCATAGACAGCTTGGCCTACTTTTATAGGTCCACTAGGGTTTGGCGGGGTTAGCTAGTTGGGTTTACGTGGAGATAGGGTCTAGGTGGCTAGGTACGGGCATACATACGTATATACTCGTACGTAGGGTTTAGGCTAGCTATATATAGGTGGTGGCTGAGGTTAATGGCATGTATGCGTACGCATATACGCCGAGGGTTAGGTCAGGATAAAGGGGTGAAGGGTAAGGTTAGCCATATAGGTATAGGTATATGCCCTGGTATATATATAATTGTATATACAGGACTTACCATATGTGTGTACATATATACGGGGTTAGCTCCTACTACGGCGAGGGTTATGACTAGGATTAACTATGGTGGTGCGGAGTTAGCCATACGGAGGTGTGTCCGGTTATCGGACATGTCCGTGCGTGTGTATATATATAGATGTACCTATTTTTGGTGATTGGGTACGGACACGTCGGAGCATATAACATGTCACCAAAACCTACTCGCCTTTATAGGTATGTGGTTAGCTAGCACTACGAACGATTATTACTATAGTTAGCATTTTTATTAATTATCACAAGTTAGCACTAATTACAAAGGAAAGAGAAGCAAATAATTATTACTAGAATTTAAATGGGCACCAAAAATAGAAACAATGACATGGATAAATAGGGCATGACTTTATAAGAATTTTGGTGGAAGAATTTCTAGAATCAAAGTTGGGATGGAGGAGATATGAATTTCTAAAGTTTAGTTGGAACAAAGGAATAGGAAATATTCTTTGGAAATTATTTCTGGGGATTAGGAAAATGAGAATGAGATGGAAATTATAGGGTAGTTTATTTAGGAATTTTCTAGGAATTTTCTGGGCAAGGGAAAATATAGTTTTACTCCTCCGCATACACTGTTTGGGTGCACGTAGCAATTTCCAGCAGACTGACGCGTGGGGTCAGGGTCAGGGCTGACCGGACTGTGCTTGTGTGCGTTCCTCATTCTGCGCTTCACGTGAAGTACAAAGAGGAGGGTGTGGAGTCCACGAAGCAAGGAGGCTTGCTCTCATTGGTTGCTCGGGATGTCGACATCGTGTGCCATGCATCCGCCTGCCTCTGTCCGTGCGTGGTCAGGGGGAGAAAGTAAAGGATGAGGAGAGAGGTGTGGGACCCGCAGGAGAGGTGGCCCGCTCCCATTGGTTGGGCTGATGTCGACATTGAGCACATCCAGGTGCTCATCCGTTCGTGCCTGTCTCTTTGCGGTCACGGAGAAAGGAAGAGAAAGGGAGGGGGAAGGAAGAAGGAGAGGAAAGAAATGGAGGAAGCAAATGGGCGGTGGCGCTTTTGGCGAGCCGAAAAAATGGGCGGCGCGGGGTTCCCAAAGAAATTGTGCTCCACCGGAGAGAAGGCAAGGCAGAGAGGGAGGAGGAGGAGGAGGAGGAAGAAGAGAGAGGCGAGAGGACCGAGCGGCGGCGGTCCGGGCAGCTTCGTCGTTGCGACGACGAGGTCGTCTCCACCAGCGAGGGCAGGCGTAGGGCGCGACCCCTGAGGTGGCTACTACTGGTCGTCCCTTGCGTGCCGCAGCAAAGACCACCCGCCAGCGCCAAGCCGAAAGGAGGAGGAAGGAGCTCGAGCTCGAAGCTTCCGAGCTTGCCGGGCTCCTCGACGGTGGCCATGGCCGGCTATTTATAGCCGGGGCCGAAGGCGGTTCGTGGAGAAAATATCTCCATGACCGTTGGAGCTCGCCCGGTGAAGAGGACACGGCTGGCCTTGAGCTGGACGACGAGGAATCCTGAAGAGATAAGGATGCCCCGAGCCACGACAGGAAGAGAGGCGGTTCCGCATGCATGGCGGTTGCGAGGAAAATATCTCGGCCATTGCTCACGCAAATGACGCGGTATTCACGTTGATGGCAAGAGGTAGAAGATGATGATGACAGGTGGGGCCCGCGTGTAAGTGGGAGAGAAGGGAAAAGAGGGAGGCGCCTGCTGCTGGGCTTGCTGGGCTGCGCGGCATTCCGGCCCAAGAGAAAAGGGAAGGAGGGGAAAGGAAGGGCGCCGGTTGTGTCTTTGGCCGGTGGTCGCCGCCCTGTTCTGGGCCGGCCCACGCAGGGAAACGAGAGGAGGGAGAGGGTGGCTTCGCGGGCCAGAAGGAGAAGAGGAGGAGGATTGAGCCCACGTGTTATTTTCTAATTATGAATTCCCTTTCAATTTCCAGAAAATAAACTAAGGCACAATTTTGAATTAGGATTTAATTGGAGAATGGGAACTTGGAAAGTTTGGGAGTATTTCAAGGAAAGGTCAAGGGAATGATCAAGGAATTTTATTTGGAAAGGATGACAAGGAATTTGAGGAGAGATCAAGAAGGAATCAATTGGAGGGAATTTTGGAAAGAGATCGAGAGGGAAATATTCTGGTGCCAAAATAAATTCTAGAGAGCAATCAAACACGCAAGCAAGCATTCATCCAATCATTCAAGCCAATCAATCAAACAATCAAGCACATGATTAAAATGCATATGGTTTTAATGCAAGGGTTTTAGAAAACATTTTTAAATACGGTTTTGGCGGAAAATAAACTAATCAAGTTTTAATTGGTTGTAAATCACAAAAAGTTCAAATTTTTAGTGATTTTTAAAGTGACGCAAAAACACGGGTGTTACACTATGCTTGTACACCACATAACTTAAAACGTTCCGTCGGGTGGATCCCCGATAAACCACGACACTGCAGGATCGATACTTACAGAGACATCACAAAGATTACAACAGTTTTCATACACAAATACCAGAGTAGCGGAAGACTTACAATAACTTAATTTATAAACCTTTTGCAAAACTTATACAAACCAGAGTGTAATTATTACAAACCAGCGGAAGTATCATTATATAACTTTATTACAAACCACTCAATAAAAAGTGCCCCGCCTGCAGGCCACTCAATTCACCCTCATCGGTCACTTCTTCGATAACCGTCATGCAACAAGGGCCGTAGCACTCTTGCCCATGTGGTTCACCCGCAAATGGGGGTTGAACAAACCCCAGTACGAAGAGTACTCCGCAAGACTTACCCGACCAAAAATTAGGGAGAAGACTCAGGAATGCTGGCTAATAGGAATCAAGGTGAGGCTTTAGCAAGAATCAAAGACACATTTGCCAAAAGCATTTCAAAAACCAACTTTAACTATAGCACTCACTTGTCAACCATGTAACGATTTCAAAACTTTCCAGTCTCAACACTTTCATCATTACTACGATGCTGACGCTTGGTCAAGTCTCCCATATCGTGGAGCAACGACGATTCGAATCGCTTTGTATACCCAGCTGGGGCTTCCTAGCCACACGACGTATGCAGGACTGACCATCTTACATACATCAACTCACGCTTGCATTTCTCCAGGCCAGAACGAGTCCTAGCCACGAGAGTACAGTACACCATCTCCCTACGCCGTCAGTCTAACCGTCGACGGGTGCACTCGTAGTGTGGGTACACGCTACTTCCCGTCCCGGTATCCGTTCTCGCATGGATCATACAAGGGAGCTTACCGTCATTAGCATGCGACTAGTACTATCCAATAACCACCTTGACCACAGGATCATCACAACGAACGGTCCTTAACCGACACAAGTGGACGACACTACACCAGGGCACTAGCCCATCCTGATGCAAGTCACTCCACCGACGTCTCGATTTACTCATCATGTTCTTGTGCGTACCCCTAACCCGGCCAAGGTGAAGGGTAGGCGATAAGCAACATCAAGTTTTGAATACTTCCTCAGAGATGATATTGTTATCAACTTTTAAAATATTTCACAAAAGCCTATACTAGTAGCAGGACTAAGCATATACTAACATTTTCGAAATCAAAACAGGTATCCAGGATAGTATAACAAGGTACAGTAAATGCATCAAATAGGATATCACGCAACTCCTACACTTAATGCATCATATCATCCACATAAAATCATAAAGACTTTCGAAATTCAAGGCAGGGTTTGAATACATCCGGGGCTTGCCTTGGGGCTCGGAGAAGTGAGGTTCGGGGATGGCACTGCCGGGATCTGAACCAATCTCCTCGCACTGAACACCTTCTTCAAAGACAGGAGCTGGATCAACTCCTTCCTCGGACGGCACATCTACACGATTGAAATGCATGATTACGATACAGTGAATAAAAGAGCATGCGATAATGATGCAACGATTGTTAACCTATCTTGAGTACAACTTTCCTTCACGATAACCTCATACTAAGAAGGTATAACTAGCGTCGACGACGAGGGACTAACGATACGCAATTAACATGAAATGCCGAAGGTCATTAGGGTTAATAACCTAGGGTCATCACTCAATCTCAAAATCAAGCAACACTAATAGGGATTAAGGGTGATTATTAATTTATTAACCATTTTTACAGTCGTTGAAAGTCACTAATTAACTTGCTAATTGGAAATTAATTAAACCCTAATTAGTTAAAGAAATAAGTAATTAACATTAATTAATTAAGGGATTAATTAAGCATAATACAAAACTTAATCAAAACAGGATCAAACTTTATAATTAAGATCATCATACTCTAATTAGCACACAAAACAAAATTCATAATTTTTTGGACTTATATTTTAATTATTAAAAATCATTGAAGTTGCATTTATTAATTAAAAGAGCAATTTAAAGCACAATTAAATTTTATTGGAAAATCAGAGTTAGCATTTTTCATGGACAGAGCATATTACATGGAACACATACATATTTTTGTTGCATTTTTATTTGCCCAAATAAAATTAATACAAAAAGATGAAAATCGACATTTGGAAATTAAAAAGAAAAAGGAAAAACAAACTTCATGCCGCGGGCTCACTGTGCGGCCCATGACGCACACAGTGTGGCGCACGGCCCGCCGGCCCGCGCCCGCGCCTCCTCTCTCTCTCTCTCTCTCGCGCCGACAGGCCGGACCCGCCAAGGCCGCCTCCTCCTCCTCTTTCTCCTCCTGAACAGACGGGGCGGCGGCGGCCGACGGCGGCGTAACTCGCCAACGGCGGCTCCTCCGACGGAACTGACCACACCGACGACTTCTACACCTCATACCGCATCCAACAAGCTATCATATGCCACTTCTCATCCCTCGGAGCTCGCACACCGGCGACACCGGCGGCTCGACGGCGCACGGCGGACCACGGCCGAGCTCACGGAAGCCCGACGGCGCTAGACACCCCAACCTCCCCCAGCGACTTCAGGCGAACACAACTCGACACGAAAACGACTCGAAGCGGGACGAGGAGTGCACGGCGGCGAACGCGACGCTAAAGACACGACGGGCGCCTCCCAAGATGCCGTTTCCGGGCTAAACGACGGCGATACAAGCGCAACCAACACCTCGAACGGACTCAGGAGCTCACCGTGATTCTAAAACAAGGTAGAGGCGGGCTCGAAGAAGACGGAGGATGCTTGACGGCGGCGGCAAATGGCCGCGGCGGCGTGAACCGCGAAAGCTCGCCGGCTGCTCCTCGGCCAAGGGGGAATGCGCCGCAAAAAACCGACGAACCGACCATGAGCAATAGATCACGGCGAAGCTAAAGGATCAATCGGTGGAGCTTGAAATGCCCTGCTGGGGGCGAATCGCGGAAAAGGGCTCACGGCGCGATGGCGACCGGAGATGATGAAGATGACGGCTTAGCGGTGATTCCGGCGATCTCACGACGCCGACCAAAGGCTCGGGGCGTGCGCAAGGGAGCCGCGAGCTGTGTGCAAGCGATTGGAATCGATGGACGAGCGTGGCGTGCGAATTTGACAGAGGGGCAACGGCGACCGGGCGGTGACAGTAGAGAGGGAAAAGAGGAATATGTCGACGACGACGGCTTTTATAGGCAAAGGAGTGGTCGACGTGGTGGCCGCACCTTCACGACGGGCGCAAGGTGTGCGGCGTCGCGTGAAACCCGGAAAGCGCGAGAACGGCCACGGCGACGGCGAGTGACCGGCCGGCATGGGCGGCCGAGCGAGGTGGCAAACCCCCCCTCGTACATCTACTCGTAGCGATTGCCACCTTTTCCTTTCATTTTGCAAATTACTTTTGAAAATTGAACTGTTCACAAAAATCTTCCAAAATATCAATTGTGCAACTTTTCATGCTCTACAATTTTCATTTAGCAAGCTTATCCAGATTCCAAATAGTTTTTGAATTTGAAATTCAAATTTGAAAGGGAACAAAACCCTACTCTTCGGGGTTTTAAAATTACTTTTAAATTTTGAATAAAAGATGAAAATCTCTAAAAATAAAAGTTGTTCTATTTTTTAAGGTCTACAACTTTCATTTAGGAAGTTTTTCATGAAACCAAATAATTTTTGAATTAGAGTTTAAAATTCAAAATGGGGCATTTTCCAATTCAAATAACTTTTGAAATTACTTCAAATTTTATTCAAAAACTTGAAAAACTTTATATACCAAAGTTGTAGAGCTCAAAGAGATGCACAAACTGTATTTTTGGAGTTTTCCCAAATTTTGAATGTTTTGAGGTGAAATTGTAAAAAGAGGCAAAAAGGCTTTTAAATTTTAGATTTTGAAAAGGATTTTCAAATTGGACTTTTGGGCAATTAATTAATGATGATGTGGCACCTTTCAAACCCAACCAATAGTACACTTTCAAAGTACAAAGTTCATACTTTAAAATAGTGCCATTGGTTAGCAACTTTTATTTATAAAATTTAATATGGTTAGCTCATAAAAATTGAAAATGAAATTCCATTTCCCCACACTTAGCCATCAAGCTAGGGTTTGGGATTTTGAATTCCGAATTCAAATTTGATTCTTCCTTGCACCTCATTTGATTTGTAAAACATGTTTAATGTGTGAGTTAGGGTTAGCCAAACACTTGCAAGCACCAAGGTTAATTTTAATTGATCATTTTTATAAACAAAAATTAAACATGTGAGTGGAGTTTAAATGGTAAACATCTTCACATGTGATATAAAAGAGCTCAAACAAAACCCTAAAATAGTAAACTCATTTTAATCATTTGAATTAGTGTCCTCTAATCATGGATGCTTATGCAATGATGATGATGACATGGCAGTTTAGGTTAACGTAACACCGAGGTGTTATAAATGACCCTTTAATTTTATTTTATTTTATTTGCGATTATTACAACACCGACACCCACAACGCACGCACACTCACGCAAACCCTACCTCTCTAAGCATTTTCGAAGACTGAGCCGGCAAATCATCGAGATTGACGAAGTTACCACAGGCACCTCGCTGTCGATAGGAACATCGTCTACCATTGAACGGACATTTTAAACTGATTTACGTGGCCTATATGCAGAAATGCTAACATCAATTCATCAAGTCTTTCAAACGATTAATAATCTGCTGGGGTTCTGTTATACTCTTGACTTGTCGCAAGGGTGAAAATGGTCATAGGGAAAATATATTCAGTGATTTTTGTGCCGGGCCGGCCTGGCCTTGCAATAACGCCACGTAAGGCATAGCCATTGCTTCTCATTTGCTTCCTTTCGTCAGAAACCTAAAAGGCCCCTTATTACGAGTGGTGTGGCCCAAGGGAAGAACTCGGTTTGGGAACGCCGCGGCGAGGCCCTTTAACGTCTCATCAGTGGGCAACCTTGAAATAAACTTGGGCTGGGCCGGTCGCTCGGCCTCGATCACAGACCGCGCTGAAAAACTGATCCGAAGACCGTGACCGCTGTGGACTCTGGAGTCCAGAGCCTGTGGACTGAAACAGTGCGAACAGTGCGCCGTGTGAAACTGTGAGGACCTGTCGAAGAAAATGAGCAACAGCCCAACCGGTGACCTTCCCCAGGCAACGCCTTTGTTCATCAATTTTCCTGCCCAAACAGTGAGGGAGAAGAGCACATGAAAACGAAGTTGTCGACACTCAACAGCAACGAAGACAGTTGTGTCCTGTAACTTTTATGTTAGGTACAGCAGAGAAATAAATTACACTGATTTCTTGACTCCGATTTTCCCCACCGGCCCTAACTAAGCCAACTTATTCTACACGAACTAGTGTTGACAGGCAGGTAGTACCTACAGGCTACCGATCTTCCACGATCCTATTCCTACTACTTGCTATCACGTTTATTTGATCGGGTACCTTCTGAAATTCTGATGACACTTAGGTCGTAGTAGTCAGGTGATGGAAACTACAGAACTAATGGTATTATATTACTTTGGTATCTAGGTGTTGGGCAATTAGGCGGCATCGATCGCCGGGATTTGATGGAATCCAGACAACGATTCCCGGTCCCGTGTGGAGTTGAGCAACGGATCAACGTGGACAGGGACAGCGAGCAAATGAGAGGCATTTCACCTCCCCCGGTCTGCCTCCGCTCAGGTTCGGGGTGCCGGTTCTTCTATGCGTGGGCGTGGCCACTACTTTTGCATATACTAGTACACCATATCAAAGGCAAAGCAGAAGCACACAGCTGCCGTGCTTAGCCACTGAGGCTGACGTTTCTACGAAGAAGCATACTAGTACCATGCAATGCGTATGCGTCGACGGCCAATTCCGGGGAACAACGGGCAGTGGCCTGGTTTGGTAAAACCTGGAAAAAAAGATCTCGAGCAAGCAGCACATCCATGCTTTTTCTGCACGGTCAGGGCAGGTGCCAGGTCGCGCGCCCACTCGGCCTCCCTTGGTTACACCCGCTGCTGCTCTGCCATCACGCGGCGGCGTGTCCCTTTCTTTCTTTCACCGGGCGGGATGGATCACTCGCTGGCCGACTCCTCCCGCGACCCGAAGCAACAAGCAAGGCAAGGCAGGCAAGTACCTCGCGCTTGCTTGCGCCCATATTTGGATAGGCTGGATTCGATGCGTGTGAAAGAATCGATTCTGTTCTGAAAACGCGCGAGGAGATGAGGCCCCTCCCGGGGGAGGCGCCACCGCGGCGCGGCTGCCCGGCACCGGCCAGATTGGCCTGCCCTGCCTCCTCCGCTCGAGGACGAGTACCGACACCCTGCCGTGTCCAGTTTATTTCTTCATGTCGTGCCATCAGCACATTAACACAGGAGAGAAATATGGCGCCTCCTTTTACACTTGAAAATGAAAAACTTTATCCAGTCAAGTGCGTGTCCCTGTTCGTCTACTTTCTGGCACTACTACTTGTTTATCTTAATTGTGCAGAGAGCCTGTGACGGAAGGTTCAGCGACGAAAATTAGCAGGTCCACGACTCAAATCCGCCAAAAAAATCTGCTGCGTCTCTCATGGCCCGCGCACGTACCTCCATTCCCCAAAAAATATTGAGGCAGCACGTACGAGGGCTATCGTTTTTGCTGTTGAATCGTTTGGCGCAAGCTGCGAACGCAGAGCTTTGCCTTGGTTGGTAGAGCCCGCCCTAGATGGCGCCTCCCGGCCTAAAGGCCAAAACAAATCATGGAACACACAGAGATGGGCGTGCCGAGCTGACGTCCGTGCAGAGTGCTTGGTTTGGTAGTACACCAGTGATAGTACAAGAGTCCAGAAAACGTACACAGGCCACAGCCATCGCACGGTCACGGAAGGGAAATACTTGCCCGGCTCACGCACGAGAAAAGAAAGATGGCCGATAGGAGTATGTACGTAGCCAGTAACGTATTATCTAAGACGAACTTGGAGCTTGAAAAGAGCCTTTGCCGATCTCGTGAGATTTTGCATCGGTACTAGTTCCGGCTAAGACTATCCGCACTCATGAAACTCTATTTTCTTCCTCTATCCATCCTGGTCATCAAGATTCTCTCCCCTATACCACTTTCTCCCGCACTCATCAATCTTTTACAGTTTACTCTATACCAACAGTGGGACCCACGTATCAGATTTTTTATTCTCTTTTTTCGCTCCCCATTCTCTCTCTCCCTTTCTCTCTCCATTCTATCTCTTCCTCCGCGAGCTCGGCTAGCGCGCGCCACGAACGGGTCGCCCACGCTGCCGCTTGGCTGGGGACGGCGAAGCCGGGCGAGCAGCCGAGTCCACCGCCCGAAGCTCCACCGGGCGGTCGAGCTCCCCCCCCTCCGGCGTGCGGCGGAGCTCCCGCTTCGTGGCCGGGCGACGCTCGGGCGATCGCGCGGGAGGTTAGAGCGCCATCACGCCGGGCGGTGCCGGGAGAAGCGCGGGCGGCGCCATCACCGCCGCGGCTGGCGCCCTCCTCCATGGCCGGGCTCACTTTCCCTCCGGCCATGGCCGGGCGGCCCTCCTCTCCTCCGCCCGGGCGGCGCCTTCAGGGGCTATCTTCTTCACGCCCCGGCCAAGGGGCGGCCGGCCAAGTGGGGGAGCGCCCGCCTCCTTCCAGCCTGGCGGCGCCTTGCTGGGAACGCGGGGCAGCGGGCAACCGCCGGGCCGTGGTTGCTGAGCAGCGCCTGCCTCTGCGGGCGGATGCTCGGCGCGGGCCACGCGGGCGGAGCTGCTCGAGGCCATTCTCTCTCTTCCCACCTCGCCCACTCCGCGGTTCAGGCAGCTTGACGACGACGAATGGGCGCGGACGCGAAGCTTCAGCCTTGGCGGCGCGGGCGTTTCGGGCACCGGCCGGCGGGCGCGAGCTTTCAGCGCGGCGTCTCTCGCTCCCGGCGCGTGGCGGGCGAGCCCGACGCGGGGCCGGCCTCGCCGCCTCGGGCGCGGCGGCGAGCCGCTTCCGCCTGGCCGCGGGCGAAGCCGCTGGGGCGGCGAGCCCGCTCCGCCTGCTCCCTCGGCGCGCGGCGGAGCTCCATGCGGCGCAGCATCCTCTCTCTCCTCTGGTCTCCCTCTCGGCGCGGCAGCGGCAGCGGGCCCAAGGCCACGGGAGGCGCATACCGCTCGCTTTCGGTATCACGCTGGGAATACCGTCCGAACGCGTGTAGCGTCCCGGATGGCGTACCCCGCTGCAGCTCTCCCGTCCGGCGTGGCAGACGGTAAATGGCTTACCGGTTGCCTTTACAGGCACCGGTGCGGATAGTCTGAGACTGAGCCGTGCGGCGGGGTGAGGCGCTGGCCAGCTAATGCTAGATCCACCTACTATGTACTACTCCGTCCCGGAATAATTATCGTTTTCGATTTTCGTGCCGCTAGTTTGACTCGATTTATAGAAAATACGTACAATATTTATATTTCCGAATAATTTTGTTAAAAAAGTAGATTCAAAGATCTTTCCGATGATATTAATTATGATACTAATTGATAATATTTATTATTTATAAAAATTACCGACATTTATTTCTCGGGAAGCGAAAGCGACAGTTATTTTGGGACGGAGGGAGTACTGTATGCATGTAGCTTGTAGCCCTGTGCTCTTTTTCTTTTCTTTTTTTTTTCTTTTTGATATAATAAAGGCTGTCACGCCAGCCCTGGGCCTGGGGCCTTGTGTGTTGTGTACCCGTATAACTTGTGCGAGTATAGCATGCCTTGCTGATACTGCTCGAGACGTACTCCTAAGTTGTGCGTAGCTGACGTCGCGCACCGAACCGCACGCTTGTCCCACGCGAGCCTCGAATCACCCCGATGGGGCAGGCCGCTACACCGCACCGGCATGGCGCGCGAGCCGCATCCCCACCCCGTTGAGGCCATCATCCACCACGGAATCGATCGGAACGGATCCCTCCATCGATGGCTCTCCGAGCCGAGGGCATGGCGGTTGGGGCGAGTGGCTCGCGGTGGCGCGTCTGTCGCGGCCACGAAAGCCACCGGCGGCGACCGCGCTACCTTCCTCGCCGCCGCGGCGCCGACCGGACCCAGCACGCGCGTACGTGCCCGGCTGCCGGCGCGTACAGGGCGGAAGTGCGGGGAGTTACCGCGCGTGCGCTGTAAGTCCTGCCGCCTAGTGACGACTTGCGTTTACCTACCCAAGCCGGCGAGGGCACGTCGTTACCTGCCGCGCGCGCGTGGTGCCTGCCTGGAGCTGGAGGAGGACTCGCTCAGGTCGTCGGAGATGCAGATCATGGTAGAAGCCGCCTCGCCGAGGGCATCCGGCGGTTGAAGACGTCTTGTCTATCTGCAAGACGAGCGAACCAGCCGCCGCCGGAGAGGATGGTGGGGTGGCTGGCTGGATGGATAATGTCAGGCATGGCGCTGGCTCGGTCCGATGCCATGCCGATGCGGAGTCTGACCAGGATAAGCGTCGGATACGACACGGATGGGTTCTGACGTGCAACTTGACGCCTCAATTCATTTAACCAAACAACTTGAATAATTCATAAGACAAGGTAATCTGCACATGGACAAGCTAATTAAACACTTTCCTTGCTAAAAAATTAAACGCATTTCCTGGTCAAGCTCCCTTCAGCACAAATCAAGTGAAACACTCATAACACGGAGGCATGCGGTGCGGCGGTGCACGCATCCAGCTCGGCCACGTTTTCCTTTCGCTATGTCAGCCAGCTGCTCAGCTCCTGTAAAAGAGGACGCACCGATTATTATTTAATCGTAAATAAGTGATCCTTCAGGCTACACGAAGAGTTAATGATCGAAATGTTAAAAAAAATTGCAGAAAATATATTACTGCTAGAAGAAGAGTCTACCTGACAAAAAGTCAAAATAGTTCTCACACCTCCTGTGCGATACTAGTAAAATTTTAAGAAAGATCAGACCCCAACACTTTACTATTATTCACAGGATTGAGTTGGATTAATGGAGGCATGGAGCCAATCGCCTGTTTACCACTTTCCCGTGAACACCATAATTGATCCCCTGCTTTCCCGGTAGCATGCTTGTTCATTATCTCAAATCCGTCAATAAACTTCTATAACATTTTACCGTCCATTAGCTGTGCAATTGATCGATGAAAACGATAGATAATAAATGCAAAGGGAAGAAACTAGCTAGGCTGATTGACAAACACCTGTCGACCTAATTAAATATACTTGTCACAAGTTGGTTGACTTGATTAAGCACAGCAACTCAGCAAGTTCATCGCTTTTATACTGCTGGTTGTACCATGGTGTAGTACTGCATAGTACTCCAGCTGATGACAGATCAATTGCAGAAAATGAAAAGAAAAATTAAATTTGCGAAGGGGCAATATAGGTTGTCGTCCCTATCCATCCATCTCATACACACATACGCAATTGCCAATATGCAACACACGGACACGCACACGGCTCATGTTAGCTGGGACTCGATCAAACGTTGACACTGCTCCAGCTGGTAACATATGTATCTTTTAAAAAATCGCATGCTGAGCTGCTCAACTGTGTCTGCCTTGTTTGCTGGGTTATCCATCCTGATGTTGAAGAACTAGCTAGGACTAATTAAGGTGAACGCCGACCTGCGCCGACCCGGTATGGTCACATTATCTGTGATGATAATGCTCAAAGTCAAACTAGCTCCTATGACGGTAATGCTAATGTCATTGTTTTTTTTAACAAAAACCACTATTATTTTCACGAATTATGTTATAAGCAATGCACATGTTATTTTGAAGGAAAATTCACAGCCGATCCTCCAAGTTATACGGGTGTTGTCCTAGTTAGTGGCGGAGGCAAAGGGGGGCCATGCCCCCTAACATATGTCAACATTTTTTATTAGTATATTCTTATAATTTTTATGTTTGTTTAGTGAAAGAATACAACAAAATTATTGTGATATATACCGATCAATATCTTCTACTCCCTTATCAATCTACTACTCCATACTCATATTAGTTGACGTTTTTTTGGACAAGGTTTGAGTCAAACATTGGGAACATAAACTAGCAATAACTTTTAAAATATTTAGTTTGAAAAGATGAAACTTATATGTATAGATTCACCTTGAAGCCTATTTTTTTATAAAAGTAATTTTATTTTTATTTTTTCTTATATATTTTAATAAAAAATGATGGATAAAGTTAGAGCTTGGAGACCGTGTCCTTGTCCAAAACGTCAACTAATATGAATATGGAGGGAGTACTATATTTCTACTTGCAGTTCATTTTTCTAAACGTGAGTAGGGTACAATTCGAACAAATCAGTGGAGCCATTAAGTTTTTTGCTTTAGAAAAGTCAGTGGTTTTCTTAACTACTGTCTCTTCGTAAAAAAACTTTGCAAGACACAGTTGTCGCAATCGCACCGATTTGGCTAGCCTCCAGTTAGCAACTAGTATTCGCAAGCATACAAGAGTAACTTTAATTTCTTTGCAAAGAGGACGAAGTGGTGAAGAACCACCATGATTGTATTTGATACTTCGAACAAGTAAGTAGCTAAGCAAAGGCAGGTTCACATAGTCATACTGATCAAATGTGCCGCAATAATGCAAATCTTGTGTTAAGCCGCCGATGATATTTAACAGATAATAAACAGAAAAAAAAATGTAGTACGCGCTGCATAGATTTTGTCATATGTAAAAAAAGGGGAATTTCAAAAAGGACAAGCTCCAGAGTGCAAAAACCCAAACCCAACCCGGAACCAGACCACCGCCGCCGTTGAATGGTCGGGTAGAGAAACGTAACCATGGTTAACTCCCAACCCTTTAAAAGCGGAGCCGGGCTCGTCCCATCCGCCCCACACCGCTTCACTCGTCTCCTATCGAATACATACACCTCCGAGACCCTGCGCACGTACGCCGTCGTTCGTCCCGTACGTGCCCGTCTCTCCTCATCGTGCGTCGTGTCTTGTGCAGTTGTGCAATCTTTGCACGCAGCAAACGCCATGATGCTCTCCGGGAGCGGAGAGCATCAATGGCAGGGTTTCGTCGATCGCCATGTTGCTAATGCGCGCTCTCGCTGCTGTTTCTCTCTCTCTCTCTTGCAGGCAGGCAGGCCGATCGACTGAGAGGAGAGGATGGCGACGCCGAACGGGCTTGCGCGGATCGAGACGAACGGGAAGAAGAAGCACGAGAACGGCGTGTGCCACGACGACAGCTCGGCGCCGGTGCGCGCGCAGACCATCGACGAGCTGCACTCGCTGCAGCGGAAGCGGTCGGCGCCCACCACGCCCATCAAGGACGGCGCCGCCTCCACCTTCGCCGCCGCGCTCTCCGAGGAGGAGCGCCACAAGCAGCAGCTGCAGTCCATCAGGTGACCGCCCTTCTCGCTTTCCTCTCTCTCAGCCATCTTGTTCTGCAGGTACTACTAGCTATTAGTGTAAACGAATTGGTGAATGAAAACGATTTAGGATGGGTTTGGTTCGTTACTGAAAAAGAGGTTAACGACAATGGCGAACCCAGGAACATGAAAGGTGAGCGGAGGTGAATTCCTTTTTTGGAGAGGAAAAAAAAAATTGACGTCTGCTGGACTTCTTCTGGGAGAAGAAGAACGAACGGAACACATCAAACAGAGCTCTCTCTCACTCTCTGCCTCCGACGTACGGCCAGGTGGACATCAGAGGCCGGCCCGCCTACTCTGACAATACACACTGCCGCGTGGGCCTGCCTCCAAAATTTTCTAACGCCTTGTTCGGATGGGTTGGAATTTTTCCAACCCAACACTGTAGCACTTCGTTTTTTTGTGGTAAATATTGTCCAATCGTGGCACAACTAGGCTCAAAAGATTCGTCTCGTGATTTACAACCCAACTATATAATTAGTTATTTTTTTATTTACATTTAATGCTCTTTACATGCGGTAAACAATTTGTAAGAGGAGAGAGATTAGAATTTCCTGTAGCACTTCGTTTTTTTTGTGGTAAATATTGTCCAATCGTGACCCAACTAGGCTCAAAAGATTCGTCTCGTGATTTACAACCCAACTATATAATTAGTTATTTTTTTTACTAATATTTAATGCTTCATATATATGGGTAAAAATTGATGTGATGGAGAGAGAGTGGAAAAAGTTGGAATTTGGAGTGGGATCCGAACAAGGCCTAAGTCCTACGTAGGAGAAGCAACTAAATATACAGTAAATAAAATAAACCCAATGCTAAAAGGAGAAGCAAGATTATGGTGACGCTTGCAGTTAGCAAGATTTTTAGTCTAGATATTAGTTTACCTTCGGTCGCACGTCGTTTTTTCCCACCCGAAAACACCTGCGCAAGAAAAGGCGTCGCCGTCGCGCCACGGGCGCCCCGTGGAGCGCGCACCCAGGTGCAGGTGCATCCATGCGGCGGCGGCATCACGTAACCTCCCGCGTGCATATGTAGCAGAAAAACCGTTCATGTATATCCACAGGACATGCTTGCATCGAACTCGTCCTCATGTATCGCATCGAGAATAGGTTCCTTGTTCCCATTCCCTTCCCTATAAGATGTAGTAGGAGTAGCGCATTTGATGATGTGAACGAATTGTGGTACTCAAACCTATGCAGCGGTTCAGGATCAAGTTTGTTTTCTTTTATCTTTATATATAATAATAAATATAAAAGAAGGAAAGAAATAGAAAAGGATGGAGGAGGGGATAGAAATAGATGTGCTGATGGTGTGGTGGTTGGCACGTACTGTAGTAACGGACAAGCTAACGTGCACACACGCACCTTACCTGACTGAGCCTGACGCGACACCAGTGTCGCCATCGGCCACGCAACTTTGCTCCTTTATCTCCACAGGAAACCTAGTATCCTCTCTGCAAATCTGCACCTCATCAGTCATCAGTCCTCCCGGTCTCGCGCATCGCTTTGTGATTTGGTGCTGATTATCGGGAACGTAAGTAACATGCCAGACTGCTGGTAGCAAAGCATTAACAAGTTTGTTTTTTGTTTGTTTTTTTTTTTTTTGTGATGGATGCAGTGCGTCGTTGGCGTCTCTGACACGTGAAACCGGGCCGAAAGTCGTCAAGGGCGATCCGGCCAGGAAGGGCGAGGCCGCGGCGAAGGGCGCGCCACCGACGCCGCAGAAGCACCACCAGCATCACCACCCGGCCGCCCCGACCATCGCCGTCAGCGACAGCTCCCTCAAGTTCACCCATGTCCTCTACAATCTCTCGCCTGCAGGTACGCATCGCATCGCATGCATGCTGATGGATGCTTAATTTGCCCCCTGTGTGAACGGTGGTGGTGCTTTGTCAATCAAACACTAAACAAAACAAAACAAAAACAAAAAAACGCAGAGCTGTACGAGCAGGCAATCAAGTACGAGAAGGGTTCGTTCATCACGTCCACCGGCGCGCTGGCGACGCTGTCGGGCGCCAAGACCGGGCGGTCGCCCAGGGACAAGCGCGTCGTCAAGGACGAGGCCGCCGCGCAGGAGCTGTGGTGGGGCAAGTGAGTGGCCTGCATGCTCTCTTCGAATGTCTGTGCATGTGTGCCTCTGCTTCATTCGCTGCTGATGATGGCATGGCAATGGCATCCAATCCAGGGGCTCCCCCAACATCGAGATGGACGAGCACACGTTCCTGACCAACAGGGAGAGGGCCGTGGACTACCTCAACTCCCTGGACAAGGTGTTCGTGAACGACCAGTTCCTCAACTGGGACCCCGAGAACCGCATCAAGGTCCGCATCATCTCCGCCAGGGCCTACCACTCCCTCTTCATGCACAACATGTATGTAAGCCGATCGACACGACGATGCCAATGTACATAATAACTGGATGATTGGGCTCGTAAAGTAACTGGATTGGACGGCCGGGGGTCGCCCACTGCACACCGCATGCATGCAGGTGCATCCGGCCGACGGACGAGGAGCTGGAGAGCTTCGGCACGCCGGACTTCACCATCTACAACGCCGGGCAGTTCCCCTGCAACCGCTACACGCACTACATGACGTCGTCGACGAGCGTGGACATCAACCTCGCCAGGAGGGAGATGGTGATCCTGGGCACGCAGTACGCCGGCGAGATGAAGAAGGGCCTCTTCGGCGTCATGCACTACCTCATGCCCAAGCGCGGCATCCTCTCGCTCCACTCCGGATGCAACATGGGCAAGGACGGCGACGTCGCCCTCTTCTTTGGCCTCTCAGGTAAGGTACTCCTAACATGGATCCCCCCATCCCGAGAGGATTGATTGGATTGTGGTTCCATCGTCACCTGCCCAACTCGCACCGCTTACCTTATCCTTCCTGTCTTATCTGATCTGAATAAATACATACTACTGTACATATAGAGCAGTAGATGCCTCAGATTCGCTGTTATGTGATGTCAGCGTCACTCACCTACTTGCTAGTATACTCCTATGTGCTGCTGAGTTTGTTGCCATGTCTTATCTGCAACGATTGGATTCCTCACCACAGGTACCGGGAAGACGACGCTGTCGACGGATCACAACAGGCTTCTGATCGGCGACGACGAGCACTGCTGGAGCGACAATGGCGTGTCCAACATTGAGGGCGGCTGCTATGCCAAGTGCATAGACCTGTCGCAGGAGAAAGAACCTGATATTTGGAACGCCATCAAGTTTGGAACTGGTGCTTGTCTGAACTTTCATTTTCTTCATCAAGTGGCATTTCAAACCTAACCATGCTCTGTCCCTGGCGCTGGCTGAAGCTGAATTGGCTAATAATAACTGAATGCTTCTGTTGCAGTGCTGGAGAACGTTGTCTTTGATGAGCATACCCGTGAAGTTGACTACGCCGACAAATCTGTCACCGGTAAATGCCATGTCCCTGCTACATACACGGACTCATTGTTTTTCAGTCACAAGCATCACACCACCACCCCCCCCAAAAAAAAAAAAAAAATCTTGTGTCTTCTCATGGCGCTATCTGTCCTTCTTGCATTGCAGAGAACACTCGCGCTGCTTACCCGATCGAGTACATCCCCAACGCCAAGATACCGTGCGTCGGTCCGCACCCCAAGAACGTGATCCTCCTGGCGTGCGACGCCTTCGGCGTGCTCCCGCCGGTGAGCAAGCTGAACCTGGCGCAGACCATGTACCACTTCATCAGCGGCTACACTGCTCTGGTCGCCGGCACGGAGGACGGCATCAAAGGAGCCGCAGGCCACCTTCTCCGCCTGCTTCGGCGCGGCCTTCATCATGCTCCACCCGACCAAGTACGCCGCCATGCTCGCCGAGAAGATGCAGAAGTACGGCGCCACCGGGTGGCTTGTCAACACCGGCTGGTCTGGTGGCAGGTACGTATTCATGATGTCATGGCTTTCTTCCCTCCTGAAGTTGCAACTTGTGTTCGTTCGTTATGTAAACCAACCATACGTTCGTTGTGGACGGTCGCTTGTCAGGTACGGCGTCGGCAAGAGGATCAGGCTTCCCTACACCAGGAAGATCATCGACGCCATCCACTCCGGCGAGCTTCTCACCGCCAACTACCAGAAGACCGAGGTCTTTGGCCTGGAGATCCCCACCGATATCAAGGGCGTGCCGTCGGAAATCCTCGACCCAATCAACACCGTATGATGCTCTGACACTCACCATCATCTCGCTTCATCAGTCATCTTTGAACTATACAGCCTGTTGAGAACAGAACAGTAACCGATTTTTTCGAACTTATTGATAAATGAAATGCTGTGTGGTGCAGTGGACGGACAAGGCCGCGTACAAGGAGACGCTCCTGAGGCTTGCAGGGCTCTTCAAGAAGAACTTCGAGGTGTTCGCCAGCTACAAGATCGGGGACGACAGCAGCCTGACTGACGAGATCCTCGCCGCAGGCCCCAACTTCTGAAGTAAAAGCAGTGGATCCGGATGAATAAAACGGTGGTGTGCGTGCGTGAGTGTGTGGTGTGTGTGAAGATGATGATGATGACGAAAAAAGTGTTGGATCGCTGATCGATGAGCCAACACAGTAGAGTAGCTCGGTATATTATCATGGTTGCGTCTGGTGTTGTTGTTACTACCTATAAGGTTGGCTTGTTCAGAACAGTTTGCGCGTGCTTGCGTCTTTCTCCCCTGTACTCTCTCTGGTTTCAGAATTTGAATATACAAAACTGCTTGATCGGGATCATGTTGTGGGCAGTGGTTCTCCTATTCCCTCGCAGTATCGCACCACCGCTACATAGCAGTTGACTCTGCCTGGAACTGCCATATTTTGTTGCCATCGCCACGGAAGCTCCAGATTTGACCAAGCTTAATAGCTCATGCTTCTTGTCGAACACAACTTGGATTGGAAGTGCAGAGCTATTAGGCATGGACACGCCTTTGCTAAAAGCATCACTCCACATTGATAACTTGAGACATGACGTTGTGTAAATCCATCGAGGATCAGTTGAATCACGAAACAATTGAAATTTTGCCAAGAAATGACAGCCGGACTTGGACTAAACAATAAGAACCGTACACCAGTACCACTTTGTTGGTACGATAAACCTTTGACATATGAGGCTATATGAGCTTTCCTTTTCAATGTGATGCCATGGCACGAGCACCTGGGCGGCTGTTGGTCTGAAGAGCTCAAGGTCAGCGATAATGTCAGTTTAAACAGGTGAGCTGCAGCCTGCGGGGTTTTGACTTTAACAACTACAAACCTTTTTGTTTTCATATCCGCAGCCTTCAAGATAGTAGATATGTAACTGTACGTCAGCACAACTATTTCTGACTTTTTTGTTGGATTAATATATTTTTTTGTTGATGAGAGGATTGAAAGCGGCCGGCCTGTTTGTCTGAATACTGAACCCCAATATGATAGGCACTAGTAGTTTTATTCTTGCACGGGCACCTCAGATTATCTGCATCATGTTTAGCACAGCTGTATTTTAAACTCTATCCCCTTTCTTTTACACACAAGTAAGACATGTACATAGCATGGTTCGTCCTTTCTACGAATTCTCCACTGGAGGCATTAACTTGAGTTAATCTAATTACAATATAATCTCAACAGAAATAGGTGAATAGAATCCTAATTCAATCTTACAAAAATGTCTCAAGCCATAGAATAAATCTGCCACCTTGCAGGGAAGAAATCTTTAGAGCAACTTCAATCCTTCACTTCGCCTATGTTAGCAATCAATATGATCATAGTTTTCATATTCAGACCACACAGGTCAGCTGTCAGCTTCAGTTTCCAACTCTGATGGCTCGCTTTGGAGCTTCATCTCGTCGGAGCTTTGATGATTAAAGTTGTGATCGATGTCCAACATCAAGGGCTCATTGTGATCATGCACCTCCTCATCTTCACTAGAAGATGACATAGCGACAGTCGGAGGAACTGGAGATGCCATGTTGCTTGAAGGCAGTTTTGCTATTTTGGCCCCTCCAGATCTGATCTTGGATTCGATGGCATGAATAAGCGAAGCTGCCTCCTCAAGAGGAACAACACGTGCACCACAAGCAAGGGCTGTAGCATGAACCAGAGAGTTGGGACCTGTTCTTTGGTTGTTCAGTTCAGACAGAACACCTCCAAATGGACCTAAAGCACAAATACCCTTTTGTGGTTGTCTTATGGGTTCTGCAGGACAGTATGAAATCGGAACTGCTTGAATAGGCGCAGCCAACAATCTATATGGTCCCTCTGTGGTCCAGGAAAATGAACAGGTATCAGAATAGTACTCTAATGGAAGATAATGATCCATTAAGGCGCTAAACTTTCCACTGACCATCTTGTATTGACCTTAATCCTATGCTTGCTAGAACAAAAAATTGTGGTCCAGATGGTGACAATGCCTTAATATGGTTCAAAAAAAAAGTGCACGATGGGAATGCTAACACAAATCTGAAATAGTGGGCTACTATCAAGCACCACTGCGTGTATAGGTCTATATTGGACTAAATTTGGAAAGTTCCGTGGCTTAAGGGACAGAGCATATATGGTTTGGTCACAAAAGATGCTGAATATAACCACTGGTAATATAACGAACCATTCTAAACTTTCCATGGTAATACATTCATTTCCGTTTGCAACAGCACGACCAACATATAAACCGTTTAGAAGATTTGAAACTCATACAGCAATGCAGAAGGAATTGAGCTATTGACATGGTGCTATCAAGAAGTTTGAGTTAATTATAGGTACCTGAAGAAGATCCAGGTAATTTCTGTGTCACAGGCATGCACAGTGCAAGAGGTATCGCAGGAATAGCAACCATGGAATCTTCAGAAGATCCATGGATACCTTCCTCTTTTCCATGGATGAGTTGGTTAGAACAAGTGCTCTGCGGTTACAGCAACAAATAAGCATCTTCTGGTCCAAAATGTACTACCAAAAACTGCTGCATCCATGGAAAGGAGATAGAAGCATGTAACAAGTTACCAGAGATTTTTGTGAAGAGGTCTTCTTTGTGTCCTCAAAATGCATAGAAGAACTTTCTGATGTATGTGTACCTTGTCTCCCTGTTGATGGAACAAGCAACAGTCATAAAGAAAACAATAGTTGTAGAAAGGCATTGGATTAATTGATCATTACCATAGCAGATTTACCATTTGTGGGAAAACCTCTTGAAAGAGGAACAGTGTCGACACCATTATATAATGTTGAATCAGTCAAAATGGTTGGTATCAGCAGAAGATTGGAGGCAGAATCTTGAAGAGGCCTGGACCCTGGAGATGTTATTGTCAGCTCAACCTGATTTGAATGTGGCAAAGCGCTCATAGTTTTCACCTGTAATACATCATGTTTGCTTTCACTAATAAAACCACAATGTGGCAATGTTGGACGACTCCTTTTGACTTCAGCAACCTTTTCTGCAGCCTCTTTCAAGGCAGAAACTGCCACATGGTAAATTTCTTCTGTGACTGAACCTTCTTTTGCAAATTTTATGGCCTCCTGGCATAAATTGTTGTAGAAGACAGTGAGGGAATCTGCAGGATTACATTGTGTTCCTGCACTGTGTCCTTCATTCTTTACTTCCTTGGGATCTCCACCCTCTGCAGCAAAATCAGCAACTTCTCCAGGAGTAATGTTTGAGGTACTAGGGCCCATTTTAGAAGATGACAGCGAATGGTTATGCTCCTTCTCAAATTTAGAAACCATCCATTTTCCAGAGTTCATCTTTTTCACTACAATCATAGCTTTGCAACCAACTCTTGTTATCATTCTCGGGCGCTTTGTTTTCCCTTCATCTGTCATCACTTTCTTGGTCCGAACTTCACGGAAGCCTTCCTTGGAACACACAATCTGGCGAGAAATAATTGAATTATCACGCCTTGAACGGCAGTATCTACTAATGCGTGCACGAAAACCATTTAGCCTTGCATAGTTTACATAGAACAATTTTGCAGTTTCTTCTGATTCAAATTCCATACCCTCAAATGGCTCCTCAACAGGGTCCACGTCAATAGAATGGGGCTTCTCCATTAGATCGAAGTCCTTGTCTGCTGGCCTAGTATCAAGTTTTCTTGGTGGAACTGGTCCATGATTATGGTTCTTTACGAATTTGGTAACCATCCACTTGCCAGGAGCAAACTTTTTAATTAATATCATTGCCTTGCAACCAACTCTAGTACCTGCCCGTTCTTGCTGTTTTTGCTCAGAATGGAGGCCTTCACAAGCACGGGTTTCATGAAATCCTTCTTTTGAGCACACAATTCGACGAGAAATAACTGAATTATCACGTCTGGAGCGAGTATACCTGCTGATCCGAATTCGAAAACCTGCACTTCTTGCATATGTGCTGTAGAAATCCCTTGCAGCGTCTTCTGACTCAAATTCCATTCCTTCATAAGGTGTTAGTTCTGTGTCATCTTCAAGTCCAATTAATTTTTCTACTTCACAATTGTGTGCTACTAAAGTGTCAGTAGCTCTAGGCACCTCTGTTAAAGAGTCCTTTTGCTCATTGCCTGGTTTTGACTCACTAGCCATTCCGATTACTGTCTCTTCCATGACCACCATCCACAACTATCCAGATTTTTCAAACATCCCTTTCATTAACTTTCAGAAAAAGAATGCAAGTCCAAACTCACTAAAACAGCATCTTAGCTACACAGCAGGACACTCACTGTGCTCAAAGGTTGTTCAGATATGGTCCTACCCAATGGTATGAGGAGTGAGACACTGTAACAAGATTCAAAAAGTAAATGGTACCGATCAGATGTTGGAGCAAGTGCCAAGTGGAATCGAGCCTTGCAAAGTAAAGGGACACACTGAGTAGACATAAACCAACAAACTTGCTCAAGCACATTGAGTAGCGCCAAAAAGGTACGCATAAAATCTATTTGGGGGATCCCATCCAAGAACAGGAAATAGAGAATAATTTTATCAGGTGGCGACCTCAGATGCAACTTAACTATTTATCAATTTACCACAAACTACAGTCGACTGGAGAGTTAATGTGCATCCGATGACATTGTTTCAAAAAGAGAAGGCAAATTGTGACTACTATCGAGAAGTACTCCAAACATGACTACCATGTAACGTTAGGCATTACTGCATTAGCTCAACAAAAATGAAGTTAGATCACCTTTTTGTGCTGTCAGAAACCCGGAGGCACAACAAAGCAGTGTGTAGTAATAAATACCACATCTTCATTTCACTATAATGTCATGAATTTCACTCGCCAGTTTTAGGAAAGGGAATATGCAAAATGTCTGTACAGAGGCTTCAGTTTAAGCGTCATGCTTCTGTTTCAACGGGACAGCGTCTAGTCAAAGGCCATTTTATGTCTTCCGGGTGGCTTTTCTAGGAAAGATACAGAGGAAACATCCTTACTATTGAAGTTGCACCCTTTTCTGTTACTTTTTCTGAAAGTCACTGCTACCGGATGAGTACTATTCATCAGATACAATAGTTGCATATTCCATAAGGTTGGTTATTCTGGTGCAACCTAAAACTGCAGAAGATTTTTCTACTGTCTCTGCTCCAACAGGGTTCTTATCAAGAAGCATAGAATAGAATCGATCAAAAACTCCACCGTAAAGTGTTGTATTAGGTTTGAGTATGTGAACTAAATACAGTAAAAAAAGAACATCGACCACCCAAAACAAATATTTATTGGCATGCATGGAACGAAGACATCACACTTAAAGCGAGAAAGCAACGAGCTTTATGAACCGAAATCAGGGAAAAGCGATATCTTTTGAAAACCAAAGGGAGCAAGCAGAAACGAACAGCACCGTACCTTTTCCGGAGAAGATCGTCGGGTACCTCGACAACCAGAGCGGAGGTGTGTCCCGATCGCCCCAGAGCCCAGACCAGCGCCAAGAGCACCGAGAACGGAACCAGGAAACAGCACGACGCCAGGTCAGGGCGATCAAATCGAACTCACAGGCGACCAAGAAACCCGCACGGCGCAGCAACCCGGCGCGGTGAGATCGCCGCCACCGTCCATTGTTGCCATCGCCAGGAAAGGAAAGGGAAGGGGACGACGATTAGTGGGGGTTGCTTGGGGTTGTGGGGCGCGGGGGATTGATTAAAGAAAGCGGACGAGAGAGGGGGAGTGTGGGGGAGAGGAGGAGAGGACGAGGGCGGGCGGGCGGGGAGGATGAGGCCGGATCTCCGGAGCCACGAAACGGACGGCGGAGAACCGCGCGCGCGGGCGCGGGCGGAGGGCGGGGATGCCAAGGAGGCGCGGGAGGTACGTCACGCTCGAGTCAAGTGGCGCGGCGGCCCAAGTGGATAAACGAGTCGTGGTGAGGCGGGCCATGACGCTGACGTGGGCCTAATGGGCCCTTCCTGCAGCGAGAGGGACGGGAAACAGACGGCCTCGTCATCGTGCAATCCTGTCCTTGTCAATTTGTCATCCCCCACCGGTCGCCTCAAGGGAACTTTCTTTTTATTATGAAAAAAAAGGGCCCGTGCCCAGGGAAGTTTATCCGCCAAAGGAAGCCGAAATTAGCTTTTTTGAAGGAGTTGAAATTCGGCAGATAAACTTTGTCAAAACGGCTCTTCCTGTAAATTGATAAAAGATATCGAATGTCCAAAGTGTCCCTACTTATTATTTGACTTAGTTGTACAAAATCTTGCGTCAATTAATTATAACACCAGTTATAATTAAGGCAAATCATCTATACCTATTAATAAAGAGACAAAATTTCTGCCTTTTTTTCGTCCGGCTCATTCTAATTTGGCCCACTCTCTCCAGCCACTTGCTCTCATATCCAGCCCACACACAGGGTCAGCCAGCCTCCAACTGTGGAATTGCGTTCGCGTCGGGCTCAACCGCGGCCCACTCTAGCCACCGCATCTGGCCCAACCGCAGCCTACTCTAGCCACCAATCTAGAAATCTGGAAAAAAGATCAAAAATGCCTTGCCAATGTCAAGATTCGAACCATGGTCTCGAGGTTAAAGGGGCAAACACTTACCACCACACCATATAACCTTAGTTGATGGTTTGTGATAACACCTTTAAACCTTTTTATCCATACAATATTTTATTATTTATAATCATTGATAGCACCTTTAAACCTTTTTAGTCTATACAGCCTTAGGTGATGTTTGATGAAGTTTTTATATTTATCGTCGATAGCACCTTTAAACTTTTTTAGGTCTATTTTTTTGAAAATCATATCTTTTGTTGAAGTCTATACAAATCTCGGTGAAAATTCATGAATTTCGATAATTTTAGGGGTGTTCGAAAAAATCAAATATCAAAATCGAAAACCTGTCTATTTCAACTGGGCTGTTAAACCGTATCATAGGAAAAGAAATTTGAAAGACAACTTATAAAGATTAGCCATTATAATCATGTACTTGAATTATGTATTCAGTGTTCTCTTTGTACATGCTAACTTGAATACTCTCGTGTAACTCAGTATGGCTTAAAAAGAATATGTTGTTTGGGTCTCAAAACAATTTGCCTTTCTTATTGAATAAAAAATTATGACTACTATGGCAATGCAGTTTCCATTGCAACCGCGTAAAGTTCAAATTGTCAAGTTCTCTCTATTGTTTATTCCCATGCGACGCATCCTAGGTTAGTAATTCATCCTCTATCATACAAATCATATAAGAGTCTCTTGTCTCTATAATCTATATCCAAAACAAATTTCAATCAAATAAAGAGAGAAAACAGGAAGAGAAATAATCCAAAATAAATAAATCTCCATGTCCTGTAATAAAAAATAGAGAGAAAACAAGGAAAAATAGTCCAAATAAATAAATCTCTAAATCCAATCAAAAAGGAGCTCAAGAAGAGAAATAATCCAAAATAAATAAATCTCAATGTCCCGTAATAAAAAATAGAGAAAAAACAAGGAAAAATAGTCCAAATAAATAAATCTCTAAAACCAATCAAAAAAAGAGCTCCTAATAAATAAAATAGAAAAGAGCAAAAATATTTCTATCTGATTTCCAATATAATAAAAAAAACTCGTCTCTCTTCTGCAACCCCATAATCTCCATGTTTTGTTTTGTCATGGATATGTCCGCTCTAATCAGGATCCGCATCCTACACCGGCTATACGTTCCTCCTTAACAACCTCAAAGGAATAGTACGAAAAGCGAGGCGAGGAGATCCCATGGAGACAGATCAAACCTATTGCATGAAAGGACCGGACATCGGCACCGAGGTATGACGAGAACAACTTGGATGTGAACTTTACCGTGTAGCTCTTCCAAGAACACCACGAACTCCAGCTCGGCGGCTCTATGGCCATGGCCACAACCATGCCCTTGTAGGCAGCGAACGACCATTTCAACACCTTGTATGTGTCGCCCCGCCCACAATTTGTTAGCGTTCGCATGTGCGTCGCGGTGGTCGAGTCCCCGACACTGTCGAGTAGACCACCGAGAAGGACGGGTAGTTGAGGCTGCCCATGGAGTAGATCTTGTTCTCGGTGCATGCGTACTCTTGGCACCGTGCAATGGTGGCATTCGTGGTAGAGCCGTAATTGAGCACATACAAAAAGTCCATATGGTCGCGGGTGCTTAGCTCGTACAGCAACCCCAAATCCAACGCCCATGTGGGTCCACGTAGCGCGATGGCCTGGCCGTGCTGCATGTTGCCGCGTCCAAGTAGGGCAACCTGCCACCGGAGTAAGCTGGTGTATGCTGTGGACCCATGGTCATGAGAGCCGAGAGCACAACAGCGGATCTTCAGTCCGAGTAGCGCTCTGGAGCAGCGCCGAAGTACAAGAGATACTCCTGATCTCTAGATGTCATCGTGCCTTTTTAAAATTAAAGAATGAAAGGCTTGCTCATCTATCCGCTTAAAAATGAACCTAGCCAACGGATATTTCAAGTTAATGTCTGCATATATTGTGCTTTATATGCAACACAATATTTATTCTATAGCTTTATTTTTCTTTATTCCATTTTTTTTTTTCTAAATTTCTTATGATTATTTACTATTCTCAGTAAAAGTCTAGGATGGATGTATAGAAAAGATTTAGAAGATGACATGCTATTCGGAGAGGTGCAAAAAGCAATCGTTGACACTGTGGCCTATAGCGAGAGCATACGAAATACCAACATAGTCATGAGCATAAAAAGATAATTATCTAGATTTCTATTATTAAACAAACATTGAACAAATAAGTTTTTATTACCCGTTGTAACGCACGGGCATATTTCCTAGTATTAATTTAAAGGAAGAAATGTGAGGGAAGGCACTCCTTCGGGCCTAGTAGACCCATACGACTTGCACCAGTCCCTCCGCCGGTCATCCTTCCAAGGGACCAAACATCGCTCGCATCTTCTCTCATCTCGGATCTGCTCGCTCATGCCAGTATGCCACCACCGCCAGCAGCAGGCTCGCACCCCATGCCTGCGCCGCCGCCCTCGCTTGCTCTCTCTCCCATGCCGCCGCCGCTCCCACACAGCGGTTGCTCACGCCGGCGCTCGCCCGTACAGTGCCGCCGACGCCTTCTGCCTAGTCCGAGGCCGCAGGCGAAGCCGCGCGGAGGTACGTTGCCTGGCTCCTCGTGCTATACAAACTGCTCCGTCGAGGTGTTTGGTGAGATCCTGCAAAAGCGGGGGCTCAATTTTACGTGGGCTGGTCCAACTAAGTAATGGGCCTCAAATTGGGGCGTTTTGTTTCCAACAAGTGTGCGAGAGGATGCGCCGGCCCATCTCCGCCCACTGCCGCCCCTTCCTCATCCCAGCGAACGACCCTGCTGCACGCAATCCGCTGAGCCGCCCCGGAGGGACTCGCGACCCTCGCGCATTCCAAATCGTCGCCGTCGACCCGTCGTCCTCCACCTCCTCTCCGGGCGTGGAGCGGAAGAGACCCCATCCGCACTCAGAGACTGGTTTCGTTCGTTGGTAATAAACCCTAACTTGCCCCGATGGATTTTTCTCGACTTCTGTTTTCTCCAGCGAGATTATTCACTGCTGCGAGCAATTAAATCCAAACTTTGTTTCTCTTCGTTGGTTCCTCGGAGTTTATTTGTTGCTTGGTGGGTACTGATCTTGCAGTCAATCCATCCGCTGTCCTGTTGGTGTCACACCCTTGGCCGCCGGCGAGCCGCCGTCGACGTGAGCGCAAGGAAGCCAGACCAGATAGCAAGGAACGCCGGCGAGGATAGCCCCTCGACTTAGCGATTGTTCTGTATTAGAAAATAATATGCCTCCGTTCCCAGTACAGGACACGGCACTTATGTGCCCCTTACAGCAGCTGACCGCTAGGGTCCACATGTCATACAATGTAAATGAAAACGTAAAATAGTTACTACGCCTCCACTAAGGTGTTGATGTCTTCCTGCGTGTCGCCTCTTGTGACACTGCCGCCCGCTTGAATTCCAGCTTGCCCCCAAGCTGGCGCTTCAGGAAACCTCTGCTTCAGCACATAGTAATCTTCCCAAGTCGTTGATGATGCTGGGAATCCCGTCCAGCGCACCCTGACCTGTGGTATGGCTGAGTTTCCCTTCTTGACGAGCCTGCGCTCTAGGATTTCTTGAGGAACCGTGTTGGCTGCCTCCAGATCAGTAGTGACAGGTAGCTGATCAAAAACTGGTGTAAAATCAGGCACAAAAGGTTTAAGCTGAGAAATGTGGAAAACAGGGTGAACCAACGATCCTTCTGGTAAGTCAAGCTTGTAAGCAACATTGCCAATGCGCTGAAGGACTTTGTATGGACCAAAATACTTGTATGCCAACTTGGGAAAAGGCCTGTTAACCACCGAAGATTGTGTGTAAGGTTGCAGTTTCAGCAGGACTGAGTCACCCACACTGAACTGATGATCTGTCCTCTTTTTGTCGGCCATGACCTTCATTCTATTCTGAGCTTTTGCCAAGTTGGTTTTCAGTGTTTGAAGGTGTAGTTCACGATGCTGCACCACCTCTGCCACTGTTGGTGGTGTGGCTGCAGTGATTTCTGGAACTGCACCCATGTTGGGCTCATAACCATACAATGCCTTGAATGGAGAGCATCCAATGGCTGTGTGAAATGAGGAGTTGTACCACAGTTCCGCCAAGGATAGCCAAGATTTCCAGTTAGTTGGTGAGTCTTGTACTGAACAGCGAAGATACATTTCCAAGCACTGGTTGACGCGTTCGGTTTGGCCATCAGATTGGGGGTGGTAGGCTGAACTGAGTTGTAAATTGACTTTGTACAGTTTGAAAAGTTCCTTCCAGAACCCACTGAGAAAGATTGTGTCTCTGTCTGTAACAATAGAACTGGGTAGTCCATGTAGTTTGACCACGTTGTCCAGAAAGAGTTGGGCAATAGAGCTTGCTGTGTATGGATGTTTTACTGGAATGAAATGGGCAAATTTTGTAAGCCTGTCCACAACCACTAAGATCACACTGAACCCTTGAGATTTTGGGAGGCCTTCTATAAAATCCATGGAAAGATCTCTCCACACCCCTTCTGGAATGGGTAGTGGGTCTAGTAGCCCCATAGGATGATTGTTGCTGTGTTTTGCATGTTGGCAAACTGAGCATTGTTTGATATAGTTGTCCACATCCTTTCTCATGTTCTTCCAAGAGAAATGCTTCTTGAGCTTGTAATATGTGGCAGCTACTCCCGAATGTCCCCCCAAAGCACTAGAGTGGAATGCAGCAATCAATTTAGTTTGGAGTGCTGAATTTTGTCCAATGTACACCTTGTCCTGGTATCTGATGAGGCCTTTGTCCAAACTGTAACCCTGAGAGTCTGGACTGGTCACTGCTAACCTCTGTAGGAGCTGTTGAGCTTTAGCATCAGTAGCATAGGAGTTGAGTACTTCTTGCACCCAATCTGGTTGGACAGTTGATACAGCCTGGACAGCTAGCAAGTGGGCTACTCTGGATAGAGCATCGGCTGCTGCATTGTGTTTCCCCTGTCTATAGACTATTTTGAATTGGAGACCCATTAAACGTGTCATAGCCTTTCTTTGCATATCTGAGTGGAGGTTCTGCTCATTTAGATATGCCAAAGATTTGTGGTCAGTGATAATGATGAACTCCTGCCTTTGTAAGTAATGTCTCCACCTTTCAACAGCCATGATAAGGGCTAGGAACTCCTTCTCATATATTGACAATGCTTTGTGTCTTGTACCCAGGGCTTTACTAAGATAGGCAATTGGTTGGCCATGCTGCATAAGAACTGCTCCAACGCCGTCCTGACAAGCATCTGTTTCTATGGTGAATGTTTCTTGAAAATTTGGCAGAGCCAGTACAGGGGTGACTGTCATTGCTAGTTTTACTTGATCAAAGGCCTGTTGAGCTTCAGGTGTCCACTGGAACTGTTTCAGCTTAAGTAACATTGTCAGAGGTTTTGTTAGGATGCCATACCCTTTCACAAAACGTCTGTAGTACCCAGTTAGGCCTAGAAAGGCTCGGAGTTCAGTGATGTTTGTTGGTGTAGGCCAGTGGAGCATTGCAGAAATCTTTGTAGGGTCAGTAGATACCCCTTTTGCAGATATGAGATGACCCAAATATTCCAAACTGCTCTGGGCAAAGGAGCATTTGCTTTGCTTCAAGTATAACTGGTGTGCCCTCAACTGATCCAGCACCTGCTGTAAATGAAGGATGTGCTGCTCCAGGTTGGGGCTGTAGATGAGGATGTCATCAAGAAAGACTAAGACGAATTTTCTAAGAAATGGTTGCAGAATAGCATTCATTAGACACTGAAAGGTAGCAGGTGCGTTTGTGAGCCCAAATGGCATGACCTTGAACTGATAATGTCCTTGGTGTGTCTTGAAAGCAGTTTTGTGCTCATCTTCTGGGTGCATCCTGACTTGATGGTATCCAGATCTCATATCCAACTTTGTAAAACACTGAGCTCCTGCTAATTCTTCCAAGATTTCCTCAATGACAGGCATGGGGAATCGATTCTTGATTGTCAGAGCGTTGAGCTTTCGGTAGTCCACACAAAATCTCCAGGAACCATCTTTCTTTTTAACTAGTAAGACTGGAGATGCGAAAGGACTGTGACTATGAGTAATGAGACCTGCTTGTAATAGTTCTTGCACTTGTCTTTCTATTTCTGTCTTGTGATAAGGGGAGTAGTGGTAAGGCCTGCTGTTGAAAGGAGTGGCTTCAGGGAGCAATGGGATGGCATGGTCATAAGCTCTTTGTGGAGGGAGAGAGTTGGGTTCTTGGAATAGCTCACTGTATTGTGATAGGAGTTGCTGAACTGGTGCTAGTATCTCATCAGACTTGCATAACTGTGCTTGGACAGGGTCCTGTAACTGATCTACCAACACAAATGCCCATATATCATTTCCCTTAGCCGAGTTGTAGACCTTAGTAGCTGTCATTGAATGTAATTGCAAGTTGGAAGCCTTGAGTCCTTGTAGTTTCACTGTTTGCAGTCCCTCCTTGAACTCTAAGGTTTTCTGATCCCAATCACAAGTCATTGGACTATGTGTTTGCAGCCAGTCAAAGCCCAGAATGGCATCATAAGGGTGCATATCAAGGACCACCATATCTGTGCAGAGGGTGTGGCCTTGACAATACCATTGTAAGTTGTTGACCTTTTGATCAGTGGTAATCCAGTTTCCATTAGCTAATCTGACTTGCCTTGGTTGCATTTGCTCTGTAGACAATTGGGCCATGTCCACAAACTGCTTGCTAATGAAGCTGTGAGAGCTCCCACTGTCAACCAATATCAGCATTACCTTGTCCTTGACTCTGGTCTTCAGTTTGATACAATTGGAGTGGTCTTGACTGGACAGGGCATTCAGCGAGAGTTGGCAAAATTCCTCATGGAGCAGGTCCTCAGCTGCTAGTTCATTCAGAACATCATCTGTAAGTTCTCTGTCCAGATCATTGAGCACTATAGCATTAGCTTGTGGTTTGTTTCTTTTGGTGCACACCTCTTGATGACCAGGTACATATTTTTCTCCACAGTTAAAGCATAGACCCAGTGCTTTTCTGTGGTCTCTAAGTTGTCTGTCCTTCCATAAACTGCTCTGTTGTTGCTGTTGTCTAATGTCAACCTTTGGGTTTGCAGAAGTTCTGTTGTATTGTGTAGGTCTGGTATATTTGGCTTTGTTTCTTTCCCAGACTCCTTGCTGAATCCTGGCAATAGTTGAAGCTTGGGTGACAGTGCTAGGTAGCTGAATTTCCACAGCTCCCCTGATTTCCTCCTTCAACCCCATCACATATTTTGGGGTGAAGAATCTCTCCCCATAGTGAGGATCATGCATAGTGATGTCAAACTTTAGTGCTTGAAACTCCACAGTATACTCCTCCACTGTGCCTGTTTGTTTGAGGTTCAGCAAGTCATGCATAGCAGATCTAAAGTCATCAGCACCAAATTCCTCTTCTACAGCTTCACAAAATTTGGCCCAATTGGTGACTATGTGTTGCTGTTTGTAGGCCTGAAACCACATTGCAGCATTTCCCTCAAAGTGTATGGTGGCTGCAGTAATCCACATGCCCTCAGGGATTTGATACAACTCGAAATAGTTCTGGCATTTGTCTTTCCAAACCTTTGGTTTTGAGCCATCAAAGGTGGGAAAGTGCATCTTGGGCATAGCTTGATACTGAGTGTAATCTTTCTTCTCAGACTTGTGGAAAGGCCTGCCTTTGGATGATTCTGGTTTTGTGATTGGTTCTTCTTTGAATACTGGTTCTGATTTGGGAGGAGGGTCAGGCTTGTGAGGACCCTTGTTCTTTGCAAAGATGTTCTGAAATGGTGGCTCCTCCTCAAATACTATAGAAACACCCTCACTGGCTTCATCATATTGTGCTTCCTTATCAAAGGCTCTCATGGTCAGTTGAGCAACAGCTTGACCATTAGCTTTAACTTGCTGTGCAATCATATGCTGCTCCGCTGAGTACTGATCCATAGCAGCTCCTCTGATGTCCATCTGTGTCTTGAGTTGTTGCTGGACTATACTGATTTCATTCATTTGGGAGGATAGAATGTCGAAATTCCTCATCACTTGGTCCCATTTGGACTGATCTTCCTCATTGCTCTTAGACATGGTGTCTAGGAGGATTTGAGTCTGCTTGGAAGGTTTTGGAGGAGCCGTGGTCACTTGATGAGGTTAAAACTGAGAAGAATGTGTGAGTCAGCAATAGGTTTGGATTACTCCTCCCCTAGAACATGCTTCTCACTGATCCCAACTCCTGGAAGTGAGGCGCAGCCGAGGGATTTTACACGAAAATACAATTTCGCAACCCAAGCTGTCGGACACTTCCCCGCCAACGCCTCCGCAACAGCAATGAGCAAATCGACTACGGAATTTTACACAAGAACAGGTGCCTCGCAACCCTCGTCTATTGCCCAAGCGTGCTAGATGAATAAAAGAGTGAGATTTGTGTGCTCACTGTGGTTCCCCGCCGCCGAACCGTATGATGTTGGTGTAGTCCCCCAGTCGAACACCTTGCGAGCGATGTCGAAGACGATGATGCAGGTACTGTTGTTGGTGACGAATTGGCGAGCCGAACAGAGCTGACAGATCGTGTTGACCCAGTTCAACCGCTGCGCGGACCTACGGGATCTCGCGCGTGGCCGGAGCTCAACGCGAAATCTACCAGCCGCCGGGTATTACGAACTGAAGATCGAAACACTCACTGAAA
The DNA here is from genome assembly GCA_015844335.1 of Chrysopogon serrulatus. Classification (NCBI taxonomy): domain Eukaryota; kingdom Viridiplantae; phylum Streptophyta; class Magnoliopsida; order Poales; family Poaceae; genus Chrysopogon; species Chrysopogon serrulatus. The sequence goes on along the minus strand of JADLZL010006132.1, from coordinate 457 downwards.
ACTCGATGTCGACCGTGGACTGGTGCCCTAGAGGTGGGTGGAAACTCCGGGCTCCGGATCGGAGGATCTGGTGGTGAGAACGGATTTGGTGGAGGAGGGGGAGGTGGTGGTGGTGGTGTCTGGCGTCGGAGAGTGGTGGTGGTAACTGGCGTCGGAGAGGACGGACTTGCCTGCCCCGGTGCCGAGGATACGATGCCTCTGATACCAGCTGTCACACCCTTGGCCGCCGGCGAGCCGCCGTCGACGTGAGCGCAAGGAAGCCAGACCAGATAGCAAGGAACGCCGGCGAGGATAGCCCCTCGACTTAGCGATTGTTCTGTATTAGAAAATAATATGCCTCCGTTCCCAGTACAGGACACGGCACTTATGTGCCCCTTTACAGCAGCTGACCGCTAGGGTCCACATGTCATACAATGTAAATGAAAACGTAAAATAGTTACTACGCCTCCACTAAGGT
>JADLZL010006131.1:0-122267 GCA_015844335.1 Chrysopogon serrulatus | reverse complement strand
ACTATCATGTATCTACTAACTAGTATACTAACTAGACCCTAGCGAGGGGTAAGTGGTAAATGATAAGAGTTATGCACAATATCACACACGAGAGGAGAATCCTATAATATAGTTAACTAACTTGAGAGGACTAAGGGAGAATTCCAGGTTATGTACTTCTCGGGTTCTATTCTAGTTGACACTAGGAGATAGCAACTATGCGTGGGTAAGTATAGCACACACCATAGCGCCGGGGCAGCAGTACCTTCCAACTCGAATAAGGCTGGGAAGAAGGTAGTTGGGGAAAGGCGCTAAAAGCCCTACGAAACACCAATCCCGACGTGGGAACACGAAGGCCAACATAGAGTCACACCCCTATGGGCTACCACAACCACAACTAACCGTAAGAATTGGGCGCAACCTCAGGTAACCTATAGCCTAGACACCATGTCTACACTATCGACACTACCTAGCTACATCGTACAACTAGAGCACCTAATACAGGCGGAGATCCTATGCTAAGATGCACAACTACACTAACCATATAAATAAGGCATAGAAGTAAATAGAGAAGATAAATATATACTAAAGCATAAGTGTTGCAAAGATAAGATACAAAGATATACCAGACCTCCAAGGCTCCACCGGCGAGATCCCAACAAAGCCTCTTAACCCTAGCTCCTCAAGTTACTCAACTATTACATTGAAGAGTCTAGCCCTAATCTCCTTGGTGTGTTGATCTCCATGAGAGTATGATCCTTTCAAAGGACGCCTCTCAAATGGATCCCAAACAAATAATGAATTAGGTTTCAGGATGCCTCCTCCCCGGGTCTAAGGCTCCTTTTATAGACCCCGCCGATTAACGTCGAGCCCTTGATCAAACCGACATTGGCGGGCGGCTGAGATTCTTCCTCAAAGGCGGTGGATCCCATGGGTCAAGTTGGGCCAAACGGCCAAAATCACATACCTACCGGTCTCCCCTATGACATGGGGCCCCACCTTCCGCAGGTGGTTTACTGTGTCTTCTAGATCCTTCTCGCGCAGTGCCGCCTCCAGGTGCGATATCTTTTTCATCCGGACTCCAAATATGGCAAATGATATGTCCACTTTCGATTGCGTCTCGACGAGCCCGTCGCAATGGTGCATTCTAATCCATCATTTGAGATACTTTTATACTGTCATATTGGTCAACTTTGATAGCTTTTTTCAAGTATGTACTGTAGAAACATAGATTCACCCAAAACTCATGGAACTCGTTAGATCAAAACCCTATACCTATGCTCTGTGGTTCTTTTCATGTCATGTTTGATGATAATTGATGGGTTATAATTGATATTAGTGACCGTCAACAAGTTCCCCAAGCTTAACCTTTGCTAGTCCCTTTAGCAAAGCTAAACATAGAAACAGATAGATATTTATAATTCTTAGAGCATTGTCACAACCTTGAAGTAACTCCTCAAAAGTATACCTGCATTCGGACAAAAATTCTCCTCCAAGCTTAAGCAATAACCGAGCTAACTTTCAAACTTACTCATATTACCTTGACTATGGGGCTTATCTAGCTCTTTCTTGGGCCTTGATTCCTTGACAGTACGAAAAGATCCACCCAAGCACTATGTCTCAAACTCTTCGCTCAACTATCATTCTGAGGTTTTAGAGGTTTTCAAATAAAACTCGAGCTTCCCATGTATGACACTTTCAAGTCTCTTAATATGTGTGGTATTTGTGGATTCTCACCAAGGCGGTGATGATGGTTGCCTTTCTTTTCATCCTATAACTAAGGCTTATGTGGAGCCCATAGGTAAGGAGAAAACTTGGAAGAGCAAACTTGCAATGCATGTGTTGTAGAGTCAAACAATGGATCCATGGAGAAACGAGTCATGCGTCGAATCAAGATGTATAAGTGGATGGATATGGTGGATATATGGTGGAACCTAATTCTACTCAGCTCCTTAAATGCCTATCTCTTTTGGACTTAAACACTAGCCAGAGGATATAAGCTATCTTTTTCGCTCTTTTTTTTTTTTCTCGGGAGTTGGGTATCTATGCACCCACTGTTTTCAGCATTTAGACACTTGTCCGTTGTTTTCTTTTTCTTCTCCCTTCTCTCTTTTTTTTTTTCAATTATCTTTTTGCATAGCTCATAACACTCCTTTTGGCACTTAAGGATTTAGAGAGATAGCAATAGGAACTGAGCATTTATGGGGTGGCTATCCTAATAGAATATTTTTTGGTGTTCTCTCCTAGGGTAGGAGAAAACATTTTTGGAATGGATATAGGTGGAATGGCATATTGTTGCGCCTATTCTAGTGTAGAGTAGTGCATATGGAGGTGGATCTTGATTCAAGAGCATGACAATTTTCTCACCAGGGTCACAAAGGTTGACAAAACTCAATGCATGACAAGCAACATATATATGGAAGTTTAACAAGCCTATCTCATCATGTTTGGCTCCTCGGTGGGAATGTAAGCTTTGTCATATAGGAACTTATCATGTTTTCGTATTTTTCAAAAGATAAATCTTCAGAACTCTAGTGTCACTTATAATAAGATAGATAGTAACTTTCGGACTTTCTTAATCTTATCAATCGGGTATCTAGACTTAGTTCAAGCATATGCAACCCACAAGTTTCGTGCTCGAGCAAATCTTCATGTCAAAACAGTTGGAGCTAAAACTTAGGAAAGCTTTTGTCTAAACTCTAGGCATTTCGGAGGTGTTGTAACAGCAACTTATCATCATTTCGGATCATCTCGAGGGCTTCCTTTTATTGACTCTATCTAGACAAACATTTGGTTTTTCATTTTCAAAACTCACACTATATAAGACTCTAAAGACTCTACAAAGCATGGACCTTCATGTGCCCATATATTTTGGTATTTTTAGGTTTTCTTATGATACTATGGTGAACCTTCATGTGCTCACATATTTTTGGTATTTTTAATTTTTTATGAGACTTGAGAGTGTCATACATGGGAAACTCTGAGTTTTTATTTGAAATCCTCTAAAACCTCGAATGATAGTTGAGCGAAGAGTTTGGGACATAGTGCTTGGGTGGATCTTTACATCTGTCAAGTACTCAAGGCCCAAGAAAAGAGGGGATAAGCCCCATAGTCAAAGGTAATATGAGTAAGTTTGAAAGTCAGCTCAGTTATTGCTTAAGCTTGGAGGAGAATTTTGTCTGAATGCGGGTATACTTTTGAGGAGATACTTCAAGGTTGCGATAATGCTCTAAGAATTATGAATATCTATATCTGTTTCTAAGTTTAGCTTTGCTAAGGGACTAGCAAAGGTTAAGCTTGGGGGAACTTGTTGACGGTCACTAATATCAATTATAACCCATCAATTATCATCAAACATGACATGAAAAGAACCACAGAGCATAGGTATAGGATTTTGATCTAACGAGTTCTCACGAGTTTTTGGTGAATCTATGTTTCTACATTACATCTTTGGAAAAGCTATCAAAGTTGACCAATATAACAGTATAAAAAGTATCTCAAATGATGGATTAGAATGTACCATTGCGACGGGCTCGTCGAGATGTTCGAAACGGACATATCATTTGCTATATTTGGAGTCCCGGATGAAAAGATATCGCACTTAGAAGCGGCACCTGCGCAAGAAGGATCTAGAAGACACCGAAAACCACCCTCGGAAGGTGGGGCCCACCTGTCATAGGGGAGACCGGCGGTCCCACCCCATACCGGCCGGTCTGGCATTTTGGCCATTTTGGCCCAACTTGACCCATGGGATCCACCGCCTTTGAGGAAGAATCTCACCTGCCCGCCGATGTCGGTTTGATCCAAGGGCCGACGTTAATCGCTCGGGTCTATAAAAGGAGCCCCCCCCCGAAACCCGGGAGGCTTCCCCGAAACCCCTAATTCATTATTCGTTGGGATCCATCCGAGGCGTCCCTTGAAAGGATCATACTCTCATGGAGATCAACACAACGGGAGATTAGGGCTAGACTCTTCAATGTAACTTGAGAGCTAGGGTTGAGAGGCTTAGCCTCGATCTCACCGTGGTGCCTTAGAGGTCTGTATATCTTTGTATCTTATCTTTGCAACACTTATGCTTTAGTATATTTATCTTCTCTATTTACTTCTATGCCTTATTTGTATGGTTAGTGTAGTTATTGCATCTTAGCATAGGATCTCCGCCTGTATTAGGTGCTCTAGTTATTACGTGTAGCTAGAGTAGTAATCGATAGTGTAGACATGGTGTCTAGGCTATAGGTTACCTGAGGTTGCGTCCAATTCTTACGGTTAGTTGTGGTAGCCCATAGGGGTGATGACTCTATGTGGCCTTCATATTCCACCACGTCGGGATTGGTGTTTCGTAGGGCTTTTGGCGGCCTTCCCCAACTACCTTCTTCCCAGGTCTTATTCGAGAGTTGGAAAGGTGCTGCTGCCCCCCGTGCTATTGTGTGTGCTATACTTAACCATGCATTCGTTACATTCTAGTGTCAACTAGAATAGAACCCGAGTAATAGAGAAGTACATAGGAACCTTGATCTCTCCCTTAGTCCTCTCAAGTTAGTTGACTATATATTATAGGATTCTCCTCTGTGTGTGATATTGTGCATAACTCTTATCATTTACCACTTACCCCTGCTTAGGTCTAGTTAGTAGATACATGATAGTGAACTATCAATGTCTTTAGCCATTATTTCCCAATGGTAAAATATAAATAACGATACACGGAATACTCCCTAAAATGCTACAATGGTAAATCACTGATGGCGCTTGCGAATCCTTTATATTTTAATTATGCATAAGAAATACCAACAGCCCTCCGGCGGCCGTGCGGCCGCCACCCACCAGCCGTCGCACGTAGCACCGCCGCTAGGGTTCGCCCGGCCACCGCGACGCACACCGGCGGGCTGCGCCTGCGGACGAGGAGCACGGTGGTGCTACCCTCGCCGCCGTCGAGCTAGGGGCCGTCAACGGCCGCCTCGCCCCGGCCGGCTGACCGGTGGGGCGGTCGACCCACGGCCCGTGCGTCGATGAGCCCTGGTCCAGTGGACTGGGTGCACTTAGCATTTAGGGAGCTATTTTTTATTTAAATGATTTCTAGAAAATCGGTTTAAATGCTTTTAAATTTGTATCCGAGGCAAATGTGATCCAAATCGAGTGAAACTTATTTTGTTAGGTTTCTATTGAGTAGATCTACCTATGAAAAAATGAGATGACATTTTGGTGATACTTTTCGGTGTAGAATTATTTATTTGCTATAATTGCTGAAATTTGGTTTAATTCATAGTAAAATAAATATTGCTCAGAAAAATGTGATTCCTATTTTGTTAGGTTTGTAATGTGATGTACTTTCTGTAAAAAATGTGAACCATACTAGTCCTGTGTAAAATATTGGAGTTAGGATTTAAATGCATTAAAGGCTGATTCCTTGTTTATTTTATAGTAATTAAATTACTTGGTGAAAAGTCTTGTAACTTTGTGATGACTGCTCTTGTGCTAAGAAGTTCTAAATAAAAATATGAAATCTGTTGTTTGATACTTTTCACTGTACAAGGTAGTTAAATGTGCATTTCTGTCCTGTTGCTTCATCTTTTGTGTAGGCTGTTGTACTTAGTGAAATATGATGAAAATTTAATCATAGATTCTCATTGTCATGAAGTAGCTACTATAATTTTTGTAGATTTTTTCTAGACTATTTATACAGAGGTCACAGTTCAAGCCTTTATTTTCACATAAAATGATAAGCCTTTTGGCAATTGTGTTAATGAGTTTAATATTGCTTTTTAAGCACCTTTAATTATATATTGCTTGCTGGTTATGTTATGTAGTACCATGGTTGAAATGTGATGTGTGATTATGAGTAGTGCAATTTCTCTTTTATGCATGTGTTGTATGTGTGTGTGCATACACACCCACCTTGCTTTATGCTCTTCTCTAAGTAGTTAGAGAAGAGATTTGCACGTACTCAGTAAATGAAATAGATTGTTAGTAGAGAGGAGATATGCACATACTCTGTCAAATAAGATGTTAATCATACTCATTCATGAGCATCGCACATATGCATTCGTTATACTTATACATGTGCATCGCATCATACAGGTTCGCAGGAGGGCCCCCTAGCTTCGGAGTTCGAGGAGTTTCCATCGGAGGAGCAGCAGCCGGAAGTTCCCGAGGGAGAGCAGGAGGCCAAAGGGGAAGACCTGCCCGAGTGCCCGAATCACCGAGCCACTTTTGAGCAAGGCAAGCCCCGAGCATTTTCTTACCTATGCTTCTAACAAATTAATTATGCTTTTTGATTGATGCATTAAGTATAGGAGTTGTGTGCAACCGTTGATGCATTATATCCTTGTTTACCCTTGATTATCCTGCCTTAATTACCCTGCTAGTCTAGGTCGAGTTATATTGCTTAGCTTGCTTAGACGGTAAAAGTCGGGTGATTTTCTGTCACCCGCGAGCATATGTGGTTACTTATGATTGAAGGAAAAGCTTTATGTTGATATCATCTGGTTATTGGTTATACTGATAATTGGAGACTAGACGGAGTCTTATGGGATTTTGGACCATAGTGATTCCGTCAGTAATCGATTAAGGACCGTGCCGTTCTAGGCGTCCCTCGAGTCATGTTGAACGCATGCCTCACACTTAGCCGGGCCGGATAAGTCCTTCCGACCGCGAAGCCTAACACTATTTAGGCCGGCTCTCGATCCGTTCGCACCGTATTAGAGATGGATGTGTTGGACTACGGGGCGCGAAGAGTGAGTCCGAGGTCCAAATGGTCGGGCAAAGGCGGTCGGGTGGCCCCTAGGGTATGGTGGTTCCCGTTGAAACCATGTTTTCTTCCCGAATAAGTGCCACGGTGACCTGTAGCTCACTTCGCATGTGAGTGTGGTTTGTGTGAGGAATACCCCCGAGCTCGGTTATGTCGATTCGAATCGCCATCGTTCCTGGGCAGTGAACACTTGACTTGAGCTACGCCATCGCGTTAATGATTATGGAATGTTGTGAATGATGATGTTGGATTAAGCTAATATAATTATGGTTACTACTTGATTGCTTGATCATGATTAATAAACTATAATGATATATAGTATAGGCGCTCACCTAGCATTAATAGGATTGATTAAGCCGAGTGTCACTATAAAATGGCTACCACTTGCTTTTCCGCAAATGAGTCGAGCTATCCCCGATAAAGCCTGTCATACTCCTTGGAATCTTTTTATTTAAGTCAGTCGGGTAAGTCTAGCAGAGTACCTTCTCGTACTCAGGGTTTGTCCCGCTTGTTGTTTGTGCAGATGGCCATACCTTCCACGGGTATTATGAGACCTGCTTATATCCAGTGGATTAAAGTACCAAAGGGCATGGTCGTTCTTACTATTCTCCCACTTACTTTTGTGGATTGATCATCGGTACCCACTGTATTAAACCTTAAGTGTGTGTGTGGGTTGAGCTTTTAAAACTACTTTGCTTTTGCTACTTAAATTCGAGACTTGGCTTGTAATAACTTTTATTCCGCACTCGAGGTTATCGAACTATTTGTGAACCGTTGTAACGTGTGAATGGTGATGCTAAACTCATGCGATCTTGGTTGATGATGTTTGGTTTGAAATCCTTTGAGATTTCTCGGACTACCGGGTTTATAAGGGCTTAAGTGTGCTAATCGCTTGTTTGAAGAGTGGTTTTTGCACTTATGCTTTTATAAATTGGGCGGTTCTGTTACAGCTGGCATCAGAGCAAGGTTTAGTGATTACTGTTCACATGTGTATTTAGAACAAAAGAATTTGGCTTCAAAACTGAATTTTAACTTATAGATCTATAAGTCTTTTGAGAAAATCTTATTTACAAGTTAAGAGTGTGCCGGTGGTCATATCCTTTATGCCCAATTAAGGATACTAGGTGGCTATTTAAGTACTGACTTGGGGGCTTGCATTATTTTTTTCTTTTCACTGTTGCCCATGTAGCAAGGTAATTGTATGGGTGCCATTCGCTTGAATGGTAATGTATGGTTCAAAAGCCTCTACGCCTCGGTAAGTGAGTTGTGAGAGCATGATCGTCCAACCGGCGGTCTAGGGAAGTGCTAGTGTGATGCTGGAAGTACTTACATGTCAAAACCATGTATTTACCAAGGTGTTTAATTGTGGGTTGTGCCGTCTGTTGAGACGATGCCGTCATGAGGACAAGGACCGGGTAGTTGTACTACATGTGCGTGCATTTGGGAGTGCACGTATGTGTGAGTATTTAATCTTTACATTTCAGCAATGCATTTATTCATCTTTGTTGGGATGGATTGAAGTGGATTTTCTCGCAGTACATAACAGCTTAGGTGTGTAGAACGTCTAGTTATACGCTATGAGAGAACGTTGTATGCCACCGTTTATATCGCTAGAAGTTATTTTTATTAAGTTTGTGAGAACGTAAGTTACGTGCATACATCATGTTTGTTCATCCCATGTCATTGCATTTATTCTCCCCTTATAAATTGATTATTTCTGTTGGATAAAATTTGATAATTAATAACTTATCTCACCTTGGGGTAACTTTCCAACAGATGGCTCGCACCAAGCAGACAGCTCGCAAGTCCACCGGGGGCAGGGTACCCCGCTGTCAGTTGGCTCCTCGCACTGTGCACCGAGAGGACTACTTTCTAGAGGAGTTTGGCATGCCCACTCTCCTGTGGAGGGTACTTAGCCATGCTGACTATACGGAGGATCAGACACCTGTCTATTCCTGGGTCACTGAGGAGCCCAGCAATGGAGAGGATATGGTGCACGTGGAGGTGATAGTGCCGCCCCTTTTGCCGAGGACTCCGAGTGGGGCGGTGGCGCCTCGGGGCCAACGGTGTCACTCCCATGGAGGGTGCCAGCAGAGCTGCGTTTTTCATCTTGCGCTCCATCATGGATCGTTTTCCGGCGAGCCACGGCACGGGCTTTGGGCTGGAGTCTTTCCGAGGGGTGATCCTTTGGATACCGTGCAGGAGCGATCGCTAAACATTTCCCTCGGCCCGGGTGGGCGAGATTGAGGGTAGCGACAATGCCGCTATGAGCGCTATGTGCGCTATGATGCAGGACGTCTGATGCCACCCGGATGGCTATGTACAAGGTGGGTGACTAGAACAAGGCAATGCGTATGGGCGGAGGAAGATGAGGAGAGGGCACGCAAGCTTCAGTCCGGCAGCTAGAGAGAGACAGCTTGGACGACATCACAAATGATAGGGATCGGGTCTTGGTCGAGAGGAGGTAGCAAAGTGCGAGATCACCGCCTGCGCTCAAAGTTGATCGCTTGAGGGAAGGCGAAAGGAACAGTGATCACATGATGGGACGTTTGGTTGAGGAGCGGAATGAAGCCCGGTATGAGGTGCACCGGTACCGGGGCGCTTGCTCAACAACGTGGGGAGTACTACATCGAGGAGCTGCATGAGGAGTACCACGAGGCTGTACATCTAGCTCCACCCCTACCACCAGCCTAGAGCTGCGGAGATGGAGCCCGAGGACGTCGGCCGGCGATGGAAGAGAGGAGGACGCCGATCTACCACCAGCCCACTCGCACCGTAGGAGATGCCGCTGTCCTTGACGCCGTGTCGACGTAGAGAGTGAGCACGAGTAGGCTAGTAGCTTCATCGCTAGTCCTAGATGCACTTTTGCTTCTTTTTTTTGTTGTCATGTAACCTTTTATGAGATGTGAGACTCATGTGTTGGATCCTCATTTTTTGTGGTGATACCCGAACGCCTAAAATCCGGTGTATGTATGTCGGCAATTGTGGATATTGTATGTCATGGATGATGTTCTTAAGTAATCTAATTAGTGATGTTATGAATTGGGGAAATAAATCTTTGTGCCTTTGTGTTGTTGAATAAATTTATTTTCTTCTAATAATTCATTGGCATGATCATTACATTCGCTTACAATGTTGTAACATCACCTAATAATTGTTTGTTGCCAAAATATGCGAGATGGTGGGAACTTCGGCCTTTGCGCCCGGTGGCAATGTGGTTGATGAGGGCACCGCCGCCCGGTGGAGGCAATGGCGAAAACAATGGGAATGGTGGCAACGGAGGCAACGATGGAACTAATCTACAACCACCACCTCCCCCACCATTGACCACGGAACAGACTTTTCGCCAGTTCTTGGGAAGCCAACGTAATATGGAAGCTACGCCTGCGTGATATCGCAGTCATCACTCGCCAAGGAGGCCATCATGGAGGTCATGCTTTCAATCAATACAGCACTTTCAAGGAATTCCTCGATACCGATCCACCTAAGTTCATGGAAGCGAAGGAACCTCTTGAAGCCCTTGAATGGATCAACACTATGGAGCATAAGTTTTGTGCCTTTCAGGGATGACTGAAGTCTTTGAAGATTGAGTATGGATCTCATCGACTACTGAGGGGGCCGGGGATCAGTGGTCTCACCAACGCGCCACTTTTCCACCCAACGCTCCTATCACGTGGGATCAATTCACTCAAGTGTTTCGCAGCACTTATATACCCCCAGGACTGATGGCAATGAAGGTGTTAGAATTTATGAAGCTCACGCAAGGCAACAAAACTATGACTGAGTATCTCCATGAGTTCAACAATCTGTCCCGCTATGCTCCAGGCTATGTTGATACTAAAGAGAAGAAGATTGCCAGTTTCAAGAGAGGCCTCAACACTAAAATGGCCAAGACAATGGGCGTCAACACCAGGACCACGTTCAACGAGCTTGTCAGTGACTGCCTGATGCAAGAAAACAACAACCTCCATGTTGCCTCGAAGAATCACAAGAGAAGCTTCGAAGCGGGGTCATCTCAGTATAGAGCTCCAATGGCAAATTGCCCGCAGTATCGTCCTACAGCACAAGGTTCTAGGTTCAGGGCTCCACCTCCGAGAAGAAATCCCACTGCTCCACCACCTCCGAAGAACCAGAGGGCGTACAGGCCTCCAGCACCTCAAGCTCGTGCCAAGGCAAGTGGCTCCACGGCAACAGCACCAGCCGTGAGGGGCCCATGCTTCAACTGCAACCAACCTAGGCACTTTGCCAAGTTTTGCCCCTACCCCAAGAAGCAAACTGCCTATCAAGCTCGAGTGCATCACACTACTGTGGATGAGATTCCTGAAGGAGAGCCAGTCACAGCGGGTACGTTCCTAATCAACCAACACCCTACAGTTGTTTTGTTTGATTCTAGATCATCACATTCATTCATTCATGAGTCAAGCATTTGCACGATCGTATGAGTTAGAGCTTAAACAGCTAGAGTATGGATACCGTATAAGCTCCGCCGATGCGGAGGTTATATCTAATCAGTTGCTTGAGGGAGCAGTACTTATGATGGACAGCAAGAGATTTAGAGTTAATTTGGTAGTCATGCCCGGTTTAACATTGGATGTTATCATGGGAATGAATTGGATGAAGGATAAGCAAGTAGTGATTGATACAGGGAATAGGACTATTACCCCGAGAGACCACCTCGAGGGTGATGGCACTTTCCAAGTGTTATTGCCTCGGGTAGCAGATATGTCCAAGTTAACTTATTGTATTCAAGCTTCTTTCCTTTCTGAGATTCCAGTTGTCTGTGAGTTTTTCCATGTCTTTCCTAAAGAGTTGCCTGGATTATCGCCTGATAGGGAGATTGAGTTTGCAATCGACTTTTTACCTAGTACAGCACCCATATCCAAGAGACCATACCGTATGCCACCCAATGAGTTAGCAGAGTTGAAGAAATAGTTGTTTGAACTTAACAAGTTGGGTTTCATAAGGCCAAGTACATCTGAGTGGGGTTGTCCTGCTCTGTTTGTGAAGAAGAAAGATCAATCCTTGAGGCTGTATGTAGACTATCGGCCACTCAACGCCGTGACAGTCAAGAATAAGTATCCTCTTCCTAGAATTAATATTTTGTTTGATCAGTTATCTAAGGCCAAGGTGTTCTCCAAGATTGATTTGAGGTTAGGGTATCATCAGATCAAGATTCGCCCGTCAGATGTGCATAAAACTACGTTCGTTACTAGATACGGGTCGTATGAGTACCTCGTCATGTCATTTGGCTTGACGAATGCTCCTGCGTACTTCATGTATCTAATGAATTCAGTCTTTATCCCAGAATTAGATAAGTTTGTGATTGTATTCTTGGATGATATTCTGGTTTACTCTGCAAATGATGAAGAATATGCGAATCATCTGAAAATTGTGCTAACTAGACTTAGAAAGCATAAGTTGTATGCTAAGTTTAGCAAGTGCGAGTTTTGGCTAAAGGAAGTTGCTTTTCTTGGTCATATCATTTCTGAAAGTGGTATCTCAGTTAATCTAGATAAGGTACAGGAGGTTATGGATTGGAAGTCACCGACGTCAGTTCACAAAATTTGGAGTTTTCTTGGAATGACAGGGTATTATCGCCGTTTCATTCCGGATTTCTCTAAGATTGCCAAGCCTATGACTAGTCTGTTGCCGAAAGATCATAAGTTTGTCCGGACGAGAGAAGTGTGAGGCAGCTTTTCACACCTTACGAGTTGCTAACCACTTTGCCCCCTTTGCAGTACGCCCAAATATAGAGAAACCTTTTGATGTGTTTTGCGATGCATCAAAGATTGGTTTGGGATGTGTGTTAATGCAAGATGGCCGAATCATTGCTTATGCCTCGCGTCGGCTAAGGAAGCATGAAGTCAACTATCCAACTCATGATTTAGAATTAGCGGCGGTTGTTCATGCATTGAAGATTTGGAGGCATTATCTGTTAGGGAATGTGTGCAACATCTACACCGATCACAAGAGCCTTAAGTATATCTTCACGCAACCTGAGCTCAACGTGAGACAGCGAAGATGGTTAGAGCTGATAAAGGACTATAACTTGCAAGTCCACTATCACCCTGGCAAGGCAAACGTAGTTGCCGACGCTTTGAGCCGCAAGTCGTATCATCATCTTTGTAGAACCGTTGTTTGAAGATGGGTTCAATCATTACATCCTGCAATCATGCACAACATTCAAGTTCGGTGTTCTCTAGATCAACGATAATTGAAGGCCAAAAGACTGATCCTGGCATCTATCATATCAAAGAGAGAATGAAGAAAGAGCCAACCAAGCATTTCAGGCTCGATGACAATGGTGTGCTTTGGTTCGACAACCGTCTTGTCGTACCGAAGGACCGAGAACTCAAGAATCGTATGATGGATGAAGCCCACCTCTCAGAGCTATCCATTCACCTTGGAAGCAACAAGATGTATCATGACCTGAAACCTCGATATTGGTGGACCAAGATGAAGAAAGAGATAGCAGCTTACGTGGCTCGATGCGATACTTGTTGTCGTGTCAAGGCCATTCACATGAAGCCTGCAGGCCTACTTAAACCTCTGCCAGTTCCTGCATGGAAATGGGATGACATCAGTATGGATTTCATCACAGGTTTGCCAACTTCACAAAAGGGAAATGATTCAATTTGGGTGATTGTCGATCGACTTACCAAGTCAGCTCACTTTCTACCTGTCAAGACCACCTACAGACCACCTCAATATGCCGACCGCTATATTGCTGAGATTGTTCGTTTGCATGGTGTACCCAAGACTATCGTGTCCGATAGGGGACCGCAGTTTACCGCTCACTTCTGGACTCATCTGCATGAGGGTATGGGAACCAAGTTGCTACACAGTACTGCCTATCATCCTCAAACTTCAGGTCAGACTGAAAGACTGAATCAGATTCTTGAAGATATGTTGAGAGCGTGTGTTCTATCTGCTAAGGGATCGTGGGAATCTTGGCTACCTTTGGCTGAGTTCTCCTACAACAACAGTTATCAAGAGAGTATCAAGATGGCACCATTTGAAAGCTTTGTATGGAAGGAAGTGTAGAACTCCGTTGAATTGGGTTGAAGCGGGAGAAAGAAGATACTACGCTATTGACTTTGTCCCTGAAGCCGAAGAAAAAGTCTGAATCATTCAAGAACACATGAAAGCTGCATAGTCCTGACAAAAGAGTTATGCTGATAAAAGAAGAAGACCGCTTACTTTTGAAGTAGGAGACTATGTCTATCTGAGAGTTTCTCTGATGAAAGGTACACAACGGTTTGGAGTTAGAAGAAAGCTTGCACCAAGATATGTGGGACCGTACCAAATCCTGAAGAAGAAAGGTGAAGTCGCATACAAGCTACAGTTACCTGAATCTATAAGCACTATCTTTTCGGTCTTTCACGTCTCTCAATTGAAGAAATGTTTGTGTGTGCTTGAAGAACAAGTTGAAGAACAAGAGCTAGAGTTAGAGTCCGATTTGGTCTACAAAGAAGAACCTGTGAGAATCGTGGACAACAAAGAGAGGGTCACTCGGAATCGTTTAGTGCGGACTTACAAGGTTGTGTGGAGCTACCATGATGATCGAGACGCATTATGGGAAACTGAGGATTCTCTGAAGGAAGCATACCCCGAATATCATAAAACCTGGTTAGTAACCCAAAATTTCGGAACGAGATTATCTGAACAAATTGTTGCTTTTTGCTCGGTTCAAAATTCAAAAAAAAGAGAAAAGATCACCGCGAACCGGCAGGCCGAATTCGGCCCACTTCGGCCCACCGGCCCGGCCTGCCTCCCCGCCCGTGCCGCCGCGCCGTTTGTCCGACATCCGACCAGCGCGCGCGCCACGCGCCACACCGTCGCCTGGCGCGTCGCGCCGCGTGGCGGCGGAAACTCCGGCGGCGGGCCCGCCACGATCGGCCTCCACCCGTTTTGGAAACGCCCCGCTCCACACTCGCACTCACACGCCTCACTCCACTCCCTCGCTCGCCTCGCCCGGCCAGCGAGTAGCGGCGCGATGGCGCCATTGCGCCGCCCGCCGCAAGCTCCATGAGAGCTCGCCCGCCGTTCAGTTTCCACCGCCGCGCCACCGCCGCCAACGCACGCAAGAGCGCCGCCACCACCCCCCATCTACCTTCTGCTGCACTGCTCGCCGACGAAAAAAACGCCGCACGGTAAGCGCCGATTTGGCCGCCTTCCCCGCTTACCCCGAGTGCCGAGCTCATCGGAGCTACGCCGCGCGGCCGGTCATCCTCCACCGCCTCTGCTAGCTCGCCACCGCGCATTAGGCACCCTAGGAGCCTCACTAGCACTCGATGGGGTCGATTGGGTCGATTAGGGCCTTGCGCCGCCACGCCGTGGGCTCGCCGCCCGGCGTTGCGCACGCGCGCCGTTGTGACATGCACGCCGCCGGGGTAGTTCCACCCAGCGCCAATGTGGGCCGCGGACCTCCGGCCGGCCTCACCTCACCTCCACGAACCCGGTGCGCGCTTCACCGCGGCAGTTTCCGCCGGAGATGGCCCTCCGACGGCCGTGCAGCGCCGCCACCCGCCATCGCCGCGTAGCACCGCCACTAGGGTTCGCCGCCGGCCACCACACACGCACATCGGGCGGCTGCGCCCTGCGGCGAGGAGCACAGTGGTGCTACCCTCGCCGCCCGCAACCCCGCCGCCGTCGAGCTAGGGGCCGGTCAGCGGCCGCCCCCTCCCGGCCCCGGCTGACCGGTGGGGCAGTTGACCCACTGGCCCCCCTGCGTCGATGAGCCACCCTAGTCCAAAGGGACCGGTGCACTTAGCATTTAGGGCCTGTTTTTTGATTTAAATGATTTCCGAGAAAAATCGGTTTAAATGCTTTTAAATTTGTATCTCGAGGCAAATGTGATCCAAATCGAGTGAAACTTGTTTTGTTAGGTTTCTATTGAGTAGATCTACCTATGACAAATATGAGATGACATTTTGGTGATACTTTTCTGTGTAGAATTATTTATTTGCTATAATTGCTGAAATCTGGTTTAATTCATAGTAAAATAAAAATATGATTTCTATTTTGTTAGGTATGTAATGTGATGTACTTTCTATGAAAAATGTGAACCATACTAGTCCTGTGTAAAATATTGGAGTTAGGATTTAAATGCATTAAAGGCTGATTCCTTGTTTATTTTATAGTAATTAAATTACTTGGTGAAAATTCCTGTAACTTTGTGATGACTGCTCTTGTGCTAAGAAGTTCTAAATAAAAATATGAAATCTGTTGTTTGATACTTTTCACTGTACAAAGTAGTTAAATGTGTATTTCTGTCCTGTTGCTTCATCTTTTTGTGTAGGCTGTTGTACGGAGTGAAATGTGATGAAAATTTTATCATGGATTCTTACTGTCATGAAGTAGCTACTGTAATTTTTGTAGATTTTTCTGGACTGTTTATATAGAGGTCACAGTTCAAGCCTTTATTTTCACATGAAATGATAAGCCTTTTTGGCAATTGTGTTAATGAGTTTAATATTGATTTTTGAGCACCTTTAATTATATATTGCATGCTGGTTATGTTATGCAGTACCATGGTTGAAATGTGATGTGTAATTATGAGTAGTGCTATTTCTCTTTTATGCATGTGTTGTATGTGTGTGTGCATACACCCACCCACCTTGCTTTATGCTCTTCTCTAAGTAGTTAGAGAAGAGGTTTGCACGTACCCAGTAAATGAAATAGATTGTTAGTAGAGAGGAGATATGCACATACTCTGTCAAATAAGATGTTAATCATACTCATTCATGAGCATCGTACCTATGCATTCATTATACTTATACATGTGCATCGCATCATACAGGTTCACAGGAGGGCCCCCTAGCTTCAGAGTTCGAGGAGTTTCTGTCGGAGGAGCAGCAGCCGGAGGTTCCCGAGGGAGAGCAGGAGGCCGAAGGGGAAGACCTGCCCGAGTGCCCGAATCACCGAGCCAGCGACTTTGAGCAAGGCAAGCCCCGAGCATTTCCTTACCTATGCTTCTAACAGTCTAATTATACTTTTTGATTGATGCATTAAGTATAAGAGTTGTGTGCAACCGTTAATGCATTATATCCTTGTTTACCCTTGATTATCCTGCCTGGATTACCCTGCTAGTTTAGGTCGAGTTATACTGCTTAGCTTGCTTAGACGGTAAAAGTCGGGAGATTTCCTGTCACCCGCGAGCATATGTGGTTACTTATGATTGAAGGAAAAGCTTTATGTTGATATCATCTGGTTATTGGTTATACTGTGATAATTGGAGACCGGACGGAGTCTTATGGGGTTTTGGACCATAGTGATTCCGTCTGTCGATTAAGGACCGTGCCGTTGCGCGTCCCTCGAATCATGTTGAATGCATGCCTCACATTTAGCTGGCCGGATAAGTTCTTCCGACCGCGAAGCCTAACACTATTCAGGCCGGCTCTCGATCCGTTCGCACCGTATTGGAGATGGATGGGGGACTACGGGGGCGCGAAGAGTAAGTCCGAGGTCCAGCATGGCTGGCTAAGGCAGTCGGACGGCCCCTGGGTACGGTGGTTCCTGTCGAAACCGTGTTTCTTTCCGAATAAGTGCCACGGTGACCTGTAGCTGACTTCGCGCGTGAGTGTGGTTTATGTGAGGAATACCCCCTGAGCTCAGTTGTAATCGATTCGAATCGCCATCGTTCCTGGACAGTGAACACTTGACTTGAGCTATGCCATCATAGTAATGATTATGGAATGTTGTGAATGATGATGATGGATTAAGCTAATATGATTATGGTTACTACTTGATTGCTTGATCATGATTAATAAACTATAATGATGTATAGTATATGTGCTCACCTAGCATTAATAGGATTGATTAAGCTGAGCTGTCACTATAAAATGGCTACCACTGCTTTTCCACAAATGAGTCGAGCTATCCCCTGATAAAGCCTGTCATACTCCTTGGAGTCTTTTTATTTAAGTCAGTCGGGTAAGTCTAGCTGAGTTCCTTCTCGTACTCAGGGTTTGTCCTGCTTGTTATTTGTGCAGATGGCCATACCTTCCACGGGTATTGTGAGACCTACTTATATCCAGTGGATTAAACTATCAGAAGGCATGGTCGTTCTTACTATTCTCCCCACTTGCTTTTGTGGATTGATCATCAGTGCCGGCAATCGTATTAAACCGTAAGTGTGTGTGTGGGTTGAGCTTTTAAAACTACTTTACTTTCGCTACTTAAATTCGAGACTTGGCTTGTAATAACTTTTATTCCGCACTCTGATGTTATCGAACTATTTGTGAACTGTTGTAACGTGTGAATTGTGACTCTAAACTCTGTACGATCTTGGTTGATGATGTTTGGTTTGAAATCCTTCGAGATTTCCGGACTACCGGGTTTATAAGGGCTTAAGTGTGCTAATCGCTTGTTTGATGAGTGATTTTTTCACTTATACTTTTATAAATTGGGCGGTTCTGTTACACCGGTAGGTTAATGGAAAATAACCGACACGATAAAACATAATGTAGTAGTGTCTGGTGACTTCTTAAATCTTGAGATTTATTGGCTTAGGGGGTGTTTGGATTCACAGGGCAAAACTTTTGCCCTGTCCCATCAAATCTTGTCACATATACATGGAGTATTAAATGTAATCTAAAAAATAATTAATTATATAGATTACGATAACTTTGTGAGACGAATCTTTTAAGCCTAATTAATCCATAATTTGACAATGTTGTGTTACAGTAAATATTTATTAATGACGGATTAATTATACTTAAAAAATTTGTCTCATAGTTTCCTGACAAGTTCTGTAATTTATTTTTTTATTGGTATTCAAAACCCTCTTCCGACATCCCCTCCAACATTCTGATGTGACACAGGTAAAACTTTTTTCACACCATCCAAACACGCCCTTAGTTCTTTTGAAGGTGCTCATAGGATGATAGGGGTAAAATTTATATGCGCGTGTTCATAAAGATAAGTGTCTATGTGTATTGTGGATGCTTATATTGTACTACTATAATATTTATTATAACTTTGACCATATGTGTAAGGCATATTAGTATACAATTAGTATTATTAGTTACTCCCTCCGTCCCCTAAATAATTGTCGTTTCGTTTCCCGAAAAGAAATGCCGGTAATTTTAATAAATAATAAATATTATTAATTAGTATCATAATTAGTATCATTGGAAACATCTTTGGATCTAGTTTGTTAATAAAATTATTTAGAGATATAAATATTGCACGTATTTTCTACAAATCAAGTCAAACTTGTGGTACGCATCCCACGGCGATAATTATTTAGGGACGGAGGGAGTAGATGGTTGAATCTATTCACAATAAACTTACATAGAGAGAGACAAATATTGCTAATACTCTTTTTTACAATCTTAGTCCTACTCTCTTTATACCTATGGACAAGACTTAGGTCAAACATTGGAAATATAAACTATTCATAACTTTTATAATATTTAGTTTGAAAAAGTAAAATTTATATGTATTGATTCACCTTAAAATCTATTTTTTATAAAATTAATTTTATTTTTAATTTTTTTATATATTTTAATAATAGATAAAATTAGATTTTAGAGACCGTGTTTTTTAAATGTCAAGTTTTATAGGTATGAAAAGAGTACTTAAAAGAAAGTTAAATTAAACAGAAAAAACGAGTTTCGGGACGGGAGCATGCAGCTACGCAAGCACTCGTCCTTCGTCTTATGGGAAACGTGGCTCCTGCGTCGCATCGGCTGCTCGGCGTGGCATGTCACATCGTTTTGTCACGTCGCACCTTTAAGCCTTAGCGGCCGGAGTAATTACTGTACTGCTCCCTCCGTCCCAGAAAGATGTCGTTCTCGTTTTCTGAGAAGCGATTGCCGGTAATTTTTAAAAATAGTAAATAACATCGATTAGTATTATAATTAGTATTGTTGAAAAGATCTTTAGATCTAGTTTTTTAACAAATTTATTTAGAGATATAAACATTATACGTATTTTCTACAAATCGAGTCAAATTTATGGCACGAACATCCAAAACGTCATCCTTTTTAGGATGGAGGAATTACTAGTACTATGTAGTATATGACGTGGCTTGCGGTCGAATCATATGGAGGTCAACATGACGGCACCATGTAGGAGTAGTAGTACTATAATAATAACGAGGCCATGCATCACTCCCGGCCGGTCTCCACGATCATAACTGCACGACACCAACAAACCTGTTGACAGTCCCGATCTCAGCTAACCCTGCGGCAGCCGGCAGATATATAAATTTGTAACTGTAGGGAAGAATGCTACTAGCACGGTGCAACACGCGTCGTCACCGATCGAGGCCTGTTGAGAAGATGGTACGACGTGTCGATTCGCATGCAGGTGCCACCTGGAGACGTCCAACTCCAACATGCAGGCAGAGCTCACAAGTGATCTCTCGTTCTCGTGCCTCGCCGACGCCGAGGGTCAAATAAATCCGGGATGACACGTCTCATATAAATAAATAAATAAAAGGGACCACGGTGGGTCACTATCACCTAGCATCTACGTTTTCCAAATGGAGAGCAGGTGTGTATAGTGAAGAAAAGCCCCAAAATTAAACCGCCTCCCCTCCGGTGACTGTATACTGTATGTACTGTGTGTCTCAGTCATGCATGCATGCCGATGGGTTCGTTGGCCCTCCACAATGTGGAGTGGTGCCTAAAAACTTTTTGGTCTCCACGTCAAATAATAGGAATCGAAGACAAGATTGGTGCAGTGTTGTGTACTACAAGAACCGGCGCCATTTAAGTCTCCTGGGACCCATGGCCAATAATGTATTCAGCATGCACTCTCTTGTGTTCACATGACCAGTCACCGATGTGAGAGCCAGAGAAGCAAGAAAATAGTTTTAAGAAACGGGCACCGGAGCAAGTACTTGCGTCGCTCTCGTTTTTGTTGGCTGCACTCAAAGTTAGCACCGCATACCACAGCGTGAGAAGTGCTGCCCAGATACTATCTCTCCTCTTTAGGCACTACTCAGGAACAACGTTGTGGAAGGCCTCGTGCCCAGCCGCGGCGCGCCGGCGGCTTCAATGCCCTCTGCGCGGCCCTGCTGGCCGGTCGCCGGGGAGCTGCCGCTGCCGGCTGCCCAACGCCGAGCGCCGAACGCCGAACGCCCCCGTCGGCACTCCATGCGCTGCGCCCACAGCCACTAGTCTCTCCCACGCCACGACAGCGACCGCGAACGCTCACGGGGGATCATCGCCCGGCGACCCTTCTAGCTAGAGGTGACCCCTGTAAAGTCCAGCGGCGCACGCTGCAGGCCTGCAGTCCGTACAGGTATAGCTGTGAAGGCAGCATGCTGCGTGCACGGTTCTTCAGTCCATAGACCTCCCTTTCGGCGTTGCAATTGCAGTTGCAGTTGCATGCGCCTGCCCAGCTGCCCAGCCTTCATCTACACTTCTTGCGCACCACCTTTCCATCTGTACTGTACTACTACGTGGTAGTACTATTTGATCTGGAGCAGGAACCAGCGGTACTTTTCTTTGTTTTTCTGAAACGGGAAAACGAACGCAACTATCTGATGAAAGCGTCGCGCGCGCGCGGCGCGGTGGCGAGCAATGAATTCGAGTCGGGATCCACAAGAGACGTCGTCGTCGTCGTCGGGATCGATTGGATGCGCCTCGATCGATGGGCCCTCTATCTGCATCGACATGGATCTTGCCTCGCGGAACTTAGCCGTACGTCACATCACTATGGTGAGCGGGCCGGAGCACATGAATAATGGAGCAAACCAAAGTTGGTGGCCATCGCTCTCGTCTTATCCACTTCAATATATAACGACGCATGCATTTTCTGTCGGGCCAGAGCTTGTTTCTCCTCCATTTGATGTCTGAGCTCCAGGCTGCCTGTCTCCTTTAATTTTCATTTGATTGTAGTAGGCTGGACCCGTCTGCTGAACCGAAGCCTATACATCGCTTCTTTCATCGCATTGGTTAATGTTCTTATGAACACTTCAACAATGTGACTAGTGAGAATGTCTGCCATAACCTTGCTGATTATATATTGTAGCTGTGGCTGCAAGTTCAGCTTCAGTGTCAGAATCGCTCTGACCATGGAGAAGTGCTCTTGGAAATGAAGTCTTCTGGACCACCGTGTTGTTACGTGTCTTAGAGAAAGACAGCAAGCACTATTTGTCTTGAAATTGTTGGACCGCTTCAGTCACAAGTGCCCTTGTTTCCTCAGGTAACTCGTCAAGAAACATTGATGACCTGCTGATTCTCGAAAGCCATGTTGTCATGTTGATGATTGTTATCCCACTAGACGTGTTAAAAAGTGTGTTCATAAAAAACGTGTCACATGCGCAACACACTTGGAGACCAAGAGGATCTGTAAAGCAGGATGCTGGAGATTCCCTTGATAATCTCAAACGCTTGTTGAATCGGATCTTAAAACCCTGCAATTGACAAGGATGGAAACAATTAGTAACACAGGACGGAATGTGTCGGTTTTATTGCCAGACAGTTCCAATATACAGCTCAAAAGCCAATGATGCAGGCTATTAGTAGAAAGTCAACATCCATGCTTTATAAGGTCAAAACAGTAAAGAATAAACTACAACAACTATTTTGATGCCCATACAAAGCATAAAACCTTTAGCTGATCTAGTTTAATCGATACGATCATATGGATAGCATGCAAGCAAGAACTCGTGTTAAGCTTAATTGATCTATTAAAATCATTAGATTTGTCCTAATATCATTAACAGTGGGGTTCCAGCGAATCAAGACAGCCATAATAATGATATTAGAACGCATATAATAATCTTGACAAATCAATTAATGCTTACATGAAATCATCATGCATACACATTAAAAGTGAAGCTCTGCCTCATTTGCCTATTTAGCCGATAAGACCCATAAGGCATGAACAAACGACGACCTACATGATCACGAATTAGTCAGATAACTTAAAGAAACTCGATCTAGTGTCATTGCCATTGTGGATCAAGGTGATAATAGTCATAACAATGACACAAGATTAAGCTTCCAAACTATATTTCTATTCGAGATCAAGCAAGCTTTAAACGCACAATATGGCACCATCAAGATTAAATGAATTTAGCCAATACGATCAGGTAATCTTTCATCATGGTAGAATTAAACATTGAATGATAAATCTCAACAGTATTTAACACCAAATCTGTCTATATTGATCGTGAAAATAGTGATATTGCTATAATTAAATAAATTAACAATAATAATATCGATAACTTGGTGAATCTAAAGAAATAACAAGCAAGTTTTTATTACTCCGAATAGATTCGATAACTGTGATTCTATCAAATCTAGACAAAGAGATTGGACTTAACCAATGCATCCTTAGCTTAGACAAGATAGAGATCGATAACTAGCTTATATGCTTATACCAAGCTTGCACAAGGTTGGACCTAATCAATACAACCTTATAAACAAGATATAAACCGTGGCGAATACTTACAAGCAAGCCAAAGACGTCATGGCCTTTGTGGCTGGTATATGATTAAGAGAAGGACAGCAAGGTCATCACGCAGGTACTCCTGGGCTGAGATCAACCAACAAATCAATAGTTTAAGGATCAAAGTGGACATTTTTTACCGAAGTCAGCAGGGGAAACCTCAGCCTATTTTTTTTTTAATTTTTAGTTAATGCAGACCTGTTTAAATTCGATGAAGAGTCGAACCCAGACCTGCTGAATGCTACTCAGGTGCTCTAACCACTAAGCTAGAGCCCCTTTGAAAGTTCAAGGACTAAAGTGGGTCTCGGACAATAGCTTAGGGATGGAAATAGCTATTTTTATGAATGCCTCTTGGATCTGAACCACGAAGTAGTTATTATGAACAGCCGATGAGCAAACTAATATGCACTGTGAGTAAATGTACCAGATGCAACAGGGAACAGTAGGTACACCATGTACTATATTTTGTTTTGGTTCCCTCTTAATTAGGGTAGAAAACAATGGATGATCGGCTGGCCCAAATTAAGAATACAACTCAATCAAAACATTCGTCCCGAATTTAGGAGTGTGCCCTTAATATAGGGTAGTATAGTATAATTAAGTATGATTATTTCCTCCGTGCAGCGGTACCACGCGCTATCTGTTTGCTTAACCTCCACATGCCATGTCTTGAATCGTTGGTTTGCTCAGTTAATGTCATGCCATGCATTATGCATGTTAGTTTGCACGGCCCCCGGTCCATACTCCTGCTCTGATACTACTACGTTGCTCTAATTATAGTACTGTCTCTCCTAACTACACTTTAATAGTTTTTCAAGTTTGTATGTGGTCCATACCTCGTAGGAGCCTTGTTTAGTGCTCCGCCAAATTAGGCCAGTCTAGTACCTGAATTCATTTGTATGCGTGTAACGACCGCGGCACAACTCAACATCGACCGTGTGCCGTACTGGTTTAAATCCCAAGAACATGGCTACTACTAGTACTACTAGCAGGGCATGATGAACTGGTACGTAGCACTTTGGCCCTAGAGGCCTCTCATCAACTCCTCAGGCGTCCACATTTTGACATTTTGGCCTGCCTCTTTATACAAACCGTTGACAACCGAGGTCAACCGAGCACAGCTCACGGGGATCGCAACGGCTAGCCACAACAGTTGTGTACGTACGTGCAACCACAGCGCACGAAAGCTCCAAAGAGTCGGCTGAAAGATAACAACTCAAAGCTCAACTGCTCGATCGAGCCGTGAGCAGTACGTTGCACGACTGCACATAATTGTCACTAGAGATTTCTATTGATCCACTATATATAGCTCTTAAGTGAGGATACGAAAAGGTCCTGGAAGTCGCCACAATTGTCCGGTACACCCACAGGAGGAGAGGCACCAGAGAAACAGGCTTCCGACCGTTTGAAATATAACGAGTAGTTCTGGTGAGCCGAGTTGGTGGACAGCAACTAGTTTGTTTGGTGTTGGCACCAAATGTTGCACCGGTGAAAGCGCTAGGGGAGGCTATTTTAGAAGGAATTTTGGTTGTTAGATCTACTTAACGGAAGCTCTAGTGGGTGTTCTCCGCGGTGGTCATCAGAGATTTTTTTGTGACCCTGAAAACAGTCCACTAATATAACAAGCTTTCAACGACTATTTTTTATATAAATAGGGGGTTAGCCCTTGGGCACTCTCTTGGCATTTCAACTAATCACACACTCTGATCCCTTGAGCTCTCGAGAACACCCCCACTCACATCCTTGCTTGTTGCTTGATGCAAAGTGAGATTGGTAGAGATCGGTTGATTTGTGAGGGGTTTTTTGCTCAGCTCGTAGGAGATCATAGAAGAGCAACTCTAGCTAGTAGAATGCTCGAGGCTAATTGGAGTGTTCTTTGTTGAGTTGATTTTTGTGGCACCCAAGTTGTGTGTCGAGTTTAATTTAGAGGCTTGTTAGCACACGAAGCATTCACCTAGAGACTCATTTCAATGACATAAGTTGTCGGCAAGCAACCGAACGCAGGGTAATCAATCTTGTGTCTTCACTCTTGCTCTAGAGGTTTGCAACTCGCACTTGTGCTTTACATTCATATACATGCTTGCAAGGTTGTTGGTATTAATTAAATGCACACAAGAAATAAGATTATCCGCAAGCGCACAGATACAATATCGTTGTAGCACTTCACTAAGATAAACCTGGTTTTAAATATCAAACCCAAAGAAATAGTAGGTGACGATGACTAAGTCTATAAACTTAAACCAATGCATAATCAAGCTAGAAAGTAGCGAGAACAAGAAGAACAATGTGGATTATCTAGTTCTGGTCTTTGAAAGTGGTTGTTTTATATCATATGATCATGAGCGATAACTTAATAAGATAGAAGTAGAAATCAGAGTTCTCTCCTACCAAGAACCTTTTGCTTGCCAAACCTATTAATAGGAAGTGGACTACAGAGGATTCAACGAAGTTATAAGTCACCTTCGCGAGCTACCACTATCCGGAAAATCAGGGGACATTCACAAGTAAATATAGCCCAAACACCACGTCTATGCTACGAATACTACTTCAATCAAGAAGCTATCAAGATCAAAGTACTCAATAAGAGTTGCAAACAAGAAGAATAATATGAACAAAACACTTACTTTAACCAGAAGTTGACTACCAAATGATCAAGATGCAAACTCTAGACGAGGGAGGTTGATCTTGAAGAATACAGTAACGAAGAAGCACGGACAGGCCGAAACTCCTCCAGAACTCTACTCTCCAACTCTATCTCTCTAATCTCTAAACAAGAACTAGTTCTAGATTGAACTAGCCTCTCTTGATTGCTAGCCTAGATCTACTAGATAGGAATTAGGGTTTCTAGCTCTTCAGCTCTCCATTGATCTGGCTCTCTTCCAGGAGGTACAGGTCCATATTTATAGTCCGGTGGAATGGATAGGATCAAACCGACTTAATGTAGGGCCAAGATGTATTCTCAAAGGCGGTGGAGAAGTACACAGAGGCTGACAGGTGGGGGCCACCTTGGGAGGCCGGCTGGCCTGGCTGCTGGGGCCGGCCGACCCTACCCCAAAACGGCTCGGGCTCCGCTTCATTCTGGTGTCTTCTGGATCCTTTCTGATAATTCTGGCGATATTTTCGTGGTTAAGTTTCATCGCTTTTATGCACTTTAATCCTCAATTATGCACTTTCTGGATAACTCCCTAAAAACAGACAATTCACCAAAACTCGTGGAAATTGTTAGTAACAACGTCCTATTCTATTATATTGTTGTAATTTGTAAGGAAGATTGATGGTTAAAAATAGACGTTATCTACCGTCAACAAGCTCCCCCACACTTAGGCTTTTACTCATCCTCGAGAAAAGGTTGGTTGAAAAGTAATTATAGAGAATAAAGATCAATCAAGACATAACTTGAGAACATATCCAACATAAAACCATCCCTAGTTATACATGTACTGCAGACTTCAATGTGTCTATCATGAATCTTTGAGTAGTTGAAAAGTATAATAGCATAGAGTAGATCATTCTTTTCTTTAGTGCTGTCAATAGGAGAATAAGTTTTGAGAATTTTTTAAAACAAATCATTGCGTATCCTTCTCCCTTAATAGCACTCTCAAATCACTGTATTTGTGGTATTTTTAGGTCCTCACCAAGGCCTTTAACATTGAATCCTTTATCCTATATCTAAAAGTTTATGTGGATCTTTGGGTAGGTAATAATTGTATCATACTTGTATGTCATTTATTGTAAAGTCAAACAATAGATCCAGAGAGAAATGAGGCATAAAATTGAATCAAACTTAAATAGGTAGGCATAATCCTAATTCTACTATTGCTCCTTGAAACACATCTCTCTTTTGAAACAGAGGGAGAATATAAGCTATCTTTTATTCCTTTCTTCTTTCTCTCTCTTTTTTCTGTGGAAGTCGAGTATCTGAGTACCCATTGCTTTTATTACTTTGGACACTTGTCCATCTTTTATACTTCCCACTTTTCCTTCTACTTTTGCATAGGTTATACCTCCTTTTAGAAATTGATGATTGAGAGATAACACTAGAATTGGAGCATTTATTCAGTGGCTATCCTATAAGAATATTTTTGGTGTTCACTCTCAGTGTAAGAGCAAAACATTTTTTATAAAAGATACTAGAGGTTTATGCCTGCTCCAGATTAGAGTAGTGCATATGTGGATGTGGTACCTGATTCAAAAATATGACAAATCTCTCTTAGGATCACAAAGGTTGACTAAACTCAATGCAAGCAAGTAGAGTATGTAGAAAATTTATCTATCCTAATTATATGGCTTTGGTAGGACATTGCTTTTGCTACAAAGGAGAAGTGTGGCTAATCCTTTTTACTTTTTGAAATGAAATTTCTCCATGGACAGAACATTAAGAATTAAAATCTCATTGTCCTACTATATCATACTCCTCAACAACTTAAGCAATCACGGGATCCCTAAATAAGTTTCTAATAGTAACATGACTTCTAGGAAAAGAGTTATGTGAATTTATTCTAAAGTCATGAATTAACAGCCTTTTCATCTCTTCAAAAGTGATTTATCATGTGATTTTTAATTTGAATCGGAATAACAGGTTAAACATATGTATTTAAATAGTACTGGGCTCAAACCTGATCGTGGACGATGCGAGAAGAGAGAGGAGAAGGTGGTGGGCCGGCCGGCCCAAGAAGGGAGGCTGGGCGGCACCCCTTGGTGCCCCCTCGGGGCCCACTTCGTCATGCGTGGTCTTGGGTTGATTTTGTTCTGAATCGTGAATTTTTTCCGAGCAAATATTTTTATGATTCTGGTGTGTCTCCCCCACACTGGTTCTTCCTGTAATCTTTTTCTGCAAAACATGTTGAGACAAACACATCCCAAAAATAGAAAGAGATAATAGCAACTAAAAACATTAATAAGAATAAGGCACTTTGTTCATTATGATATATTAACCAATGCTTTAATGACTGAGCTATGATAACTGCCTCAATTAGGGTGACTGACCTAACTTTTAACCTAACTCTGAAAACTGACTTCTTTAACCTAACTGACACGATTGTGCCTTATTACATAGATATATAGGGTAACTACGCCTTTCTAAGAGCGTCTATCGTGTTCTTGAGCTTCTCATTGTCCTTCTTAAGGGCACGGATCTCCCTGATGTTTCCTTCAATCTGGGTAGTCATAGTGGTCATAGTAGCGACTTGCAAGTTGTTGGCTGACTGAAGCCTTGAGACAACTTGAGAGAGAGCACTGATCCTCATCTCAAGTACAGCCAAAGTAGGCTTAGGACGCTTAGGCTTAGAGCTTGATGCAGCAAAGGGTTGTGCAGCTCTCTTTGGTAGTGGTGGCTTCTTATCCGTGAAGCGAACTTAAGCTTCAGTAGCACGCACTCCACCAAGCATGAGACGAGTCTTGTACTTGGCACATTCTATCTCTCCGGATTTGTTAGTCTTGATGCTAACAAGCTCTTCTCCCCGGCTTAGGGGTTGAAAGCCGAGTACCTCGGGGAAGAGCGATCTGCTTTCCCTTGGATGGTCCTTCCAAGAGCAATCTAGCAGGAGGTGCAGGTAGCGTACATTGAGCTTGAGCATAGTAAGCTTGCTCATAGCTTCGGCGTGGCTGCACTTCAACTAGCTCCTTCAACGGGATGATGGCGAGAGGCTTCGGCTGTGCACGGACGATGGCCAGTGACTCATCCTTTGGAATCTTGTTGAGGTCAACTCCGTAGACGATGATCTCATTCCTGGCCATTGGAACTAGAGCTAGAACTAGAACTAGATGGATTTTCTCTAAATGAGAGAGAGGAGGCTTGAATGGAAAGAGGTTGAGGGGGCTCTAGGTACGTATTTATATGGGCAGCAGGCTTGCAGCGGGGGTCGAATCTATCCTACAAGGTGCATATGATCGTGAAACTGAATGAGGTTTAAACCTACGGGATTCTGTCAAGGAATACTTCAGAAAGGGTAGAGAGTTGAATGCACATGAGAGGAAATAGGGGGTGCTGCCCGGCCTCCTTGCCCAGGCCGGTCGGCCCCACAGATCATCCTCCCGAGGTGACCTTACTCATGGTGGTTACGAACTCCATTTACTTCCCGATAACGGCTATTTAAAGATTCGGATCGATTCAGTTAAAATATATGCATATTCAAGGTAATTGGATAAACTTCAACTCCTCAACTACCTCTGGAGGTCTAGTAGGTTCTAGAAAAATCTTAAGGCGATGACCATTTATCTTGAATAACGTACCTTCGTGTGATTGGAGAGTTACCGCTCCATGCGATGATGCGTTAACCACCATAAACGGTCCTTCCCATTTACTCCGCAGCTTTCCAAGCCTGAATAATTTAACCCTAGAATTAAAAAGTAATACCTTGTCTCCGGGTGCAAACTCCTTCTTCTTGATTCTCTTGTCATGCCATCTTTTGGTTCTTTCTTTATAAAGTTTGGAATTGTGATAAGCCTTTTCTCTCCATTCTTCTAATTCTGATAATTGCATTTTTCTTTTGTTTCCAGTGGCTTCAAAATCCATATTCCATCTCTTAATAGCCCAATGAGCTTTATGCTCTAACTCCACAGGTAGGTGACAAGTCTTTCCGTATACTAATTGATAGGGTGACATACCCAAAGGTGTTTTGTAGGTGGTTCGGTAGGTCCAAAGTGCTTCGGGTAACCGATCTTTCCACATAGTACCCATTTCATTCACCGTCTTCTGTAGAATATTTTTAATTTGCTTATTTGATGTCTCTGCCTGTCCACTTGTCTGTGGATGATAAGGAGTGGTAACGTTGTGACGGATGCCATGACTCTTCAAATAATTATAAAATTTTGTGTCGGTAAAGTGAGTCCCTTCATCACTAATCACCATCCTCGGTGTTCCAAACCTTGGAAATATGACTTCTTCAAACATCTTCCTTGAGTATTTTGAATTGGTATTCTTGCATGACATAGCTTCTACCCACTTGGATACATAGTCAACTAAGATGTACTCATAGTTCTTCGACTTTATGAATGGTCCCATATAATCAATACCCCAAACATCAAAGAGCTCAATCTGAAGATTGTTAGTAAGTGGCATAGCATCTCGTGAATTAATATTTCCATGCCTCTGACATGATCCACATCTCCGGACATAATCTTTGGTGTCTTCATACATGGTTGGCCAAAAGAATCTGTTGATGGTGGATAACGTCAATATTTATTAAAACTTTAGACATGAAAAGGTATATGAATACACACTAGTCTAGGGTTTTAACTGACAATTTCCACGAGTTTTGCATATTCTATATTTTCCAGGGAATTATTCCGGAAAAGCATAAAAGAGGGATTATAGTGCATAATTACCACGAAACTTATCCGCGACGGAAAACATCGTCATCATGCTCAGGAAGGGTCTAGAAGACACCCAAAGCAGCTGAACCCAAGAAGAAGAAAAATCATAGAAGGAAGAGTGAGCTCGGTCAGATTCCAGAAGAGACGGTTCAACTAATCAATTCGGTTAACACCGAATACGACCACCTGCTAGCACCACCATACATTGTCAAAAGAGAAGACCCAAGAGTCCTGACTATTGAATGCACAATTAAGCCAATGGTTTTTCCGAACACCTTTTGTGACACTGGATCAGGGGTCAACGTCATGTCAAAGGTAGCATACAACTATTTATTTGAGGATGAGCCGTTATACCCAACCTATATACAGCTGCAGATGGCGGACCTATCAACAAGATTCCCAGAAGGCATAGTAAAGAACGTCGCGGTAAAAATTAAAGATTATTATATACCTGCAGATTTCTTGGTTCTTGACATGCAGGAAGATGACGATATACCTATCATTTTGGGAAGACCTTTCCTCAACACCGCTAATGCAATCCTCTACATGAGATCCGGACAAGTTCACTTCCACCTCCCCATGGGAAAGGTACGTTGCGACTTCAATAGTTACACTGACAATAATTCGCCCCAGAAGATTCGAAATAGGAGACGCCGATCTCGCCGTAGAGCGAATTTACTCTCAAAGAAGGAAGGAGAAGACTATCCTAGTGAAGCTACAAGGTACGAGGATCAAATCACTAAACAAGAACCTCGCTGGAGCGAATGGGACAAAGAAGCTGAGAGAATGGAGCAAATTGCTAAGCAAGAAGCAAGAGAAATACAAGAACAAAATCAAAGATAGTTGGAAGAGAATAAAGAGACATCATTGCAAAATGGAGAACTGTCTGAGGCCTCCTTAGACAACGAATCCTATAAGTAAGTACTCTTTCCAACCTAGTCTTGTCGGTAGACTTTAAATTCCGCACCCTTGCCATAAGGTAATAATGGTACTTATCTAATTACTTTAGTACATTCATTCTTTTGCATGTTTAAAAAGAAAATAAAAATCTCTTATTCCTTTATTATAAAACTTTAAAAAGCTCCAAAGGATTAGACTTATGGTTTACCCCGTAAGAATATTCACTATGGTAGCATAAAAATAAATTTTCATTTCTTTGCATTATAAATAGAAAAGCACAAAAAAATAAGAATCATGCTATATATTCATATCTGCTCATAAAGATAATCAATTACTTATCTGGCTGACCGCTAACCCATTATCATATTCGAGCCTCGAGTTTTGGTTTTCTTGTTGGAGTATACATTTGCGAGGATTATACAATTAAAAAGTGAGACAGGTCAGTGGGTCACCACTGCTAAGCTTACTCTAAAAAAGATCATTCAAGCGAAAATATGGCAAACATCTAGCTTGGGGAGGAGCATCCCCTAGTTATCAAGTAACTATAACTATGCGATTTATCGAGTATGTCTTATAGTTATAAAATACTAAAAAATAGATGGGCACATGAAGGTCCATATTTGTTGAGTCTTTTAAGAGTCTTTAGTTAAATAAAATCTGAAAAGCAACAAAAAGAAGTCTTAGTTAATGAGAGTGTGTCTAGAGTCAACTATGAACTAGAAGTTTTTGTTTTGGAAATGATGAATAGTTGCTCTGCTAGAATTCTTTCAAAAACCTAGTTTTCAACCTTAAGTTCTCCTAAGTTTTAGACATGATTGCTTTAACTTGATAATTTACTCTAAATCTGAAACTTGTGGAGTAATATGCTTGAGCTAAGTCTAGGTGATTGACGGATATAATATAAGAAAGTTTGAGCTGCTATTTATCTTATTCTTAACGAAGCTAAATTCTGGAGATTTATCTTTTGAAAATTTCAAACCCTTACATGATGAGCTCTTGTATGATAAAGTTGAATTCCTACCAAAGCCATATATGATACATATTTAGATTAGGAAACCTTTGCTTATTTATGCTACTTGCTTTGTATTGAGTTTAGTCAACCTTTGTCGTATACTTAAGAGAATCTTGTCATACTTTTAAAATCAAGATCACTCACACACTTCATCCACATATGTATTACTCTCACCTTGAGAGTAGACGCAACCATTTTCCACTTTTATCCATTTCCACCTCAAAAATGTTTTTGCTCCTACTCTGGGAGAAAACACCTAAAAATATATAATAACCCCTAGGACAGCCTTTGTTTATCTGCTCTAAGTTCTTTATTGTTATCTCTTCAATCAATTATTGTATCTAAGGATGCATGTGGCTAAGAAAAAAAAGAAGAAGAGGGGAGTAAAAGATGGACAAGCGTCCCAGCGTCAAAATAATGGGTATTCAGTTGCCCGCCTCCCAACTAAAAAGAAAAAAAAGAAAGAGAGAAGGGAATAAAGATAGCTCATGTTTTCCTGAAAAGTTCTGGAGGTCTAAGAAAGAAGAGAGATTTATTTTGAAGAGCAAAAGTAGAATTAGAATTAGCCACCACATATACACCTATCCACTATATTCCACACACATGCACATCTTCGTTTGATTGTATGACTCGATTCTCTATAGATCCATTGTTTGACTTTACAATATATGAATTGCGAGTATATTTATCCTTGTTAAATGCCACTCCTATAAACTCCACTATAATCCTTAGAATTAGAAAGACATGACATCATGAATGCCTCAGTGAGATCCACAAATACCACATATTTTGAGAGACTCAAGGTGTCATACAATTAAGCTCTGAGTTTTATTGCAAAAACTCTGGAACATTAGTTGAGTAAAAGAATTTGAGACATAGTGCTTAACTTGATTGTTCTATCTTTCAATTACTCAAGACCCACGTGAAGGTTAAAAGCTCTACAGTTAAAGGTAATATGGGTGAGTTTGAGAGTTGGAGCAATTTTGTCTAATCCAAAGGAAATTTTTGTTTGAAAGCATGTGTACTTATAGAATGAAAGCATTGTAGCCACTTCTGATCCAACTCTAGGTTTTGCTAAGGGACTAGCAAAAGGTAAGCTTGGGGGAGTTGTTGACGGTAGATAGCGTCAACATTTTATATATCGAAAGGCATGAAACACACATCAATATCTAGAAGGCTAGGGGTTTATCTACCAATTTCCACGAGTTTTGGTGATTTATCAATTTTCAGGGACTGAACCAAAAAACACCAAAAAAGAGGCATAACTACAAATCCACATCACGAAATTATCCAAAACTCAGGAATACACCAAACTACTCTAGAAGGATCCAGAAGACACCGGAGCGAAGGAGAGGCGAGACCACTTCCAGGTGGGGCCGGCCGGCCTCCTATGAGGGGAAACTTCTCCCCCTTCTGGAGTGTTCTTCCACCGCCTTTGAGGATCCATCTTAGCCCTACGTGAAGTCGGTTTGATCAAACGGGCCGTCGTGTGCATCCCATCCAGGCTATATAAGCGGAGCCAGACCTCCCCCTGAAAATCCTAGCTAGCTAACGAGTTCATTCATTCATTCCATCTCGAGATATTTGGTAATCAAGTCATCTAGAGCTTCAAGTTCTAGTTCCACATAGTCTTCTAGTTCATAGTTTAGCCTAGTTAGATCTAGGGTAGAGAAAGTCAAGTTCTTCATCGATCTTGGATTCCCGACGTTATCAAGAAGAGAAGAGTCTGGTATAGTTCTTAAGCTTTTCTTTCTTATTGTAATATCTGCGTTTTTACGATCATTACTAGCAACATTATTCTTCATTATTATGTTCTTGATTGCATTGTTCATTGTCTACTTTAATATGTCTAGTATAGCCAGTTTGCTATTATATTCATGCACTGGTTCGTATAGCGCTCATCTATTCAATTGCATGGTGAGTGGTAGGCAATATGTAGACGTGGTGTCTAGATGCTTTGCTTATCTGCGAATATCCCCAATCGTGCCGGGTAGTGAGGTAGATCATGGGTGTGATGACCCATTGAGTTCTTTATAGGTCTTCCCCCATCTGGGTGGATTGGTAGAGTGGGATTGTCAGGTTAAGAGGAGGTTCCTGTACTCATCTTCTCCTGTACATTGCTCCGATGTGTTAGGGAACTATAGTAGTATAACTTAGCCATGATTATTAGACATACTTGCACTAAATGGAGTAGCTTTGACTGTAGCTTGAATACTTAGGAGTTATTTCTCTATTACCTGATTAGACAAATGCTGACATGATTAGAGTGCTATGATGGGATTAGTATTATTAGGAGATGATTTATCATATTTATTATATTGATCATATTTATCATATTTATCAGTTATCTATTATTTATCTTATGACACCTTCCTGTTATTGAGGAGAGAGTTGACATTGGCTACATCTCTTATTCACTGCATATATAAGTGTTATCAATACTATAGAGTAGCTTCTTAGCAATGCCTTCCCAGTGGTAAAATATAAATGATAATCTGGTAATACTCTAGGTAAAATGCTACAATGGTATAATTATCTATCCGCTTGCAGAATCATTCTTAGTTTATATTTATCTTTATTTCTACCTAGTCACATAAAATGATAAGATTTAGTACTAGAGTTTATTCCTAGCTTTACAATTAGGGATGACAACCTAGTTTCACAGTTAGGAGTAAGGGTAAAGAGGTTAGTGGCTAGTTGCTAAAGGCAAGTTAATTAATACCAACATTTCTAGTGTCATTGCGTGGGATAAAGATTTGGGTTTATTGCAGTGACGTTAGAAATACCAACAATACCTCTTTTAGACACTAAGTGTCCTAATACTATCCCATCTCTAACCATAAAATGACACTTTTTCCAATTAAGGACTAAGTTTTTTCTTCACATCTTTGCAAAATCTTATCTAGATTTTCAAGACAATCATCAAAAGTCTTTCCATAAATAGAAAAATCATCTATAAAAACTTCTATGATCTCTTCGATCATATCAGAAAATATAGACATCTTGCATCTTTGAAAAGAAGCAAGTACATTACACAGCCTAAAAGACATTCTATGATAAGCACAAGTTCCATAGGGACATGTAAAAGTGGTTTTGCTTTGATCATCAGGGTGAATAGGAATCTGGTGATATCCAGAGTAACCGTCTAGAAAGCAAAAGAAATAGTGATTTGCCAAACGTTCTAACATTTCATCAATGAAAGGTAATGGAAAATGATCTTTCCTTGTTGCTTTATTAAGTTTTCTATAGTCTATGAACATACACCATCCAATAACAGTTCTCTAGGGGATTAGTTCATTCTTATCATTTCTAACAACGGTCATACCACCCTTCTTAGATACAAATTGAACAGGACTTACCCACTCACTATGTGGCACAGGATATATAATTCCAGTGTGTAATAGTTTTAAAACTTCTTTCTTAACCACCTCTCTCATCGTATTATTAAGTCTTACTTTGGGATTCTCTAGTAGGTGTAACTTCAGGATCAGTTGGTATACGATAGGTGCAAAGAATAGGACTGATTCCCTTAAGATCTTGGGTGAGTATCTAAAAGCGAAGACGATGTTTTCTAAAACAGTTATTAGGCGTAAAGATTCTTCTTGAGAGAGTTTATCACTTATGATCATAGGAGATTCTTGATTATTATTCAGAAAAACATATTTTAAACTAGAAGGTAAGGGTTTAAGTTCAATAGGGGGTTTAGGTGGCTCTAGTAATTCATCGAGAGATTCAGGATCAGATGGTTTCTCTTTCTCTTCTTTAATGAAGAACTAGGCATCATTATCTATAAATTGTTCTATTAATTCTTCCTTAAAAATAGCATTAACATCCTCTATTGGGTCTGGCTCAGGAAGTAACTCTATCTTAATTTTCAAAGAATAGGTTATAGGCATAGAGAGTTTAAAATATTTCCCAAGACTAACATCTAATTTCCCTTTTTGACCTTCTCTAATGAGCTTTCCTATTGGTAAACCTATTAACTCATCAAACTCCCAAACATCAAAGATATAAAAATTTAATGAAACTTGAACTCCATAAACCAAAATAGAAAGAGAACATAATACCCCTAAACTTGGAATAATATGATCTGAAAGACTTTTTAAAGTCTTAATAGTTGGAATTAGTGGATATCTTCTAAAAATCTTTTAGCAAACGAAAGAGACATGATATTAACACCCACAATTGGATTATAAAGAGTAGTAAAAGGATGTTTATCAATCTGACACTCAAAAGTAACAGAAGAAGAATTCAAACGAATAATATCTTTTGAAAGTTCTGATTCTTCTAGCCATTCTTCACTTAAGACAAAGACTAACTCTTTCATAAACTTTTTAAAGAACTTTACTTCAAAAGGATGAATAAGATCAATATTTTAAATTTCCTAGATTTTTTGAGGTTTTATAATTACCTGATAATTAGAGGTGTTTCCATAGTCATCAAAAAAGATCATCCTCTAAATCAAGCATAAAATCAGAAAATGGAATTTCCTCTTCTTCATTCAAAGGTTCGGGTTTCAAAATAACTAAAGGTTGAGATTCAAGCAATGGTTCAGATTCGGCTATTGATTCTTCTTTTTCTTCAGAAAGATCATTCAAAATATTCATAAGAATAGTTTTTGCATGTGTAGCAGTGATATACATGAACGCTCCTCCCGCGGCCAAATTAAGATATTCTTTAGTTTTTTCATTAAGGCCCAAAAAGAAGTGTTGTAAGAGAATAGGTTCTGGCAAAGCAAGACTAGGACCTGAATTTATAAAACTATCAAAACATTTCCAAGCCTTACCTAGTGATTCGTTATCTAATTGTTTAAAACCTATAATTTCAAAATAAAGTTTAACGACTTTCTTGATAGAGAAAAATTTAAGGCAAAAGCTAGAACATAACGCTTCCCAATCTCCCGACTACTTCCAACATAACGCTTATACTAGTGTTTAGCTCGCCCCGATAATGAAAACGAAAAAAGCTTCCACCTTAACGTCTCATCTGCCATGCCTTTAATGTGTAGACATGAACAAGTTTTTTTAAAATCATTCAAATGGGAATAGGAGTTTTTGCTAGAACTGTTAGAAAAAATATTTTCCTAAACTAAATGAATTAACTCCGGGCATAGCTCATAGCCAAGTGATGTAATGGGCTTAGATGATTCTACTGGCTGTAAACGTGAGTCCGATGGTGCTCTGTATTGATATAAGAGTTGAGATACGGGTTCCATATTAAAAATAAAAACAAAATAAAAACCTAAAAAGCTAAATAAAAGGGAAAAGTATAATACATGAATTAAGCTAAACTTAAAGTCAATCTCAAAGAACCGTTCCCCGACAATCTAAAATGCTTGTTGGTATTAATTAAATGCACACAAAAATAAGATTATCCACAAGCGCACAGATATAATACCGTTGTAGCACTTCACCAAGATAAACCCAGTTTTAAATATCAAACCTAAAGGAACACTAGGTGACGATGACTAAGTCTGTAAACTTAACCTAATGCACAATCAAGCTAGAAAGTAGTGAGAACAAGGAGAATAATGTGGATTATCTAGTTTTGGTCTTTGAAAGTTTTTGTTTTATATCATACGATCATGAGCGATAACTTAATAAGATAGAAGTAGAAATCAGAGTTCTCTCCTACCAAGCACCTTTTGGTTGCCAAACCTATTAACGGGAAGTGGACTACAGAGGATTCAACGAAGCTATAAGTCACCTTCGCGAGCTACCACTATCCAAAAAATCAAGGGACATTCATAAGTAAACATAGCCCAAACACCACGTCTATGCTACGAATACTACTTCAATCAAGAAGCTGTCAAGATCAAAGTACTCAATAAGAGTTACAAACTAGAAGAATAATATGAACAAAACACTTACTTTAACTAGAAGTTAACTACCAAATGATCTCAAGATGCAAACTCCGGACGAGGGAGGTTGATCTTGAAGAATACAGTAACGAAGAAGCACCGACAGGCCCGAACTCCTCCAGAACTCTACTCTCCAACTCTATCTCTCTAATCTCTAAGCAAGAACTAGTTCTAGATTGAACTAGCCTCTCTTGATTGCTAGCCTAGATCTACTAGATAGAAATTAGGGTTTCTGGCTCTTTAGCTCTTCATTGATCTGGCTCTCTTTCGGGGGGTACAGGTCCATATTTATAGTCCGGTGGGATGTACATCAACCGTAGGATCAAACCGACTTAATGTAGGGCCAAGATGCATCCTCAAAGGCGGTGGAGAAGTACACAGAGGCCGACAAGTGGGGGCCACCTTGGGAGGCCGGCCGGCCTGGCTGCTGGGGCCAGCCAGCCCCACCCCAAAACAGCTCGGGCTCCGCTTCATTCTGGTGTCTTCTGGATCCTTCCTGATCTTTCTAGCGATATTTTCCGTCGGGGTTAAGTTTCGTGGCTTTTATGCACTTTAATCCTCAATTATGCACTTTCTGGATAACTCCCTAGAAAACAGATAATTCACCAAAACTCATGGAAATTGTTAGTAATAACCTCCTATTCTATTATATTATCATAATTTGCAAGGAAGATTGATGGTTAAAAATAGACGTTATCTACCATCAACAAAGGTATTTGCTTGTAGGAGTAGCTCCCTAGTTGTAGTTGTAGTTTAGTTGGTAGAAGTAGCTACTGTAGTTGCTTCACTAGTTTAGCTCAATATTTTCCGTGCTTATTTGAGTGGCTAGTAGTAGTACTAGTCTTGCTATTAGAATTCTTTAGAAGGCATGCTTTTGAGTGAATTAGGCTACGCAAGTAGTAGCTATTAGGATTGCATATTATACTAGCTACTTTGCTCGTGGTTATACTTTTGTAGAAAAATTTTAATAGGCTACTCATCCCCTCCTAGGCATCTACTAGATCCATACCATGTTGGACTTTAACAAAGGACACTAGAGATGTGCTTGGTGATCAATCACCAAAGCAGAGGGTAAACGTGCTACATAAAGGCTACACGGAAGATTTTCAGTCTCACTATTGAAACATTGGCTGGTACACAGAGTCCACCACTAGAGCTTAAGCCATCCAGCGGTCGACAATGGCTAGTCCAACAGCTAGTTGATGTGGCAAGCACAAGAGCACTTTGGTGCTTATTGCATGAATGCAGTCCGTTATAAATGGCTATTTTGAGGGGTGGAGGTTACATATACCCTCTTGGCAGGCCATTTGGTTTGGAGTGTACTAGAGTCATAGGAGAGTTGAGCTTATTAATGAATATTATATTATTAGTGTTAGTGCTTTGGGAAGTCCTTAGGCTAGTTTAGACCACCAATTTGCGCTTGCTCTATGCTTAGGCTTAGTTTTCAATGAGGTTTGGGTACTTCTAGCCACTAGTGATTGCACACACACCATTGTTGTACCTAGATGAGCTTGTAATCTTGCGAGATCACAACAACCGTATTTTTGATGTGGCCAACAATAATGGTGTATCAGAAGCTCATTAGTGAAGATGTGGGGAGCAGTCCAGGAGAGGCCACACGGAGACCCATTTGTGTGTGAGTAAGGTCCGCGTGCCTATCCATGGAATTACCCAATTGACAGCTTGGCCCTTAAGAGGGGCTCCAACATATACTAAGGGGAACATGAGCTTCTCGATACCTAGAAGAAATACCATCATCAAGAGTCTGCTTCTTGATACCCGGGGGCTCCAACTTATTCAAGATTTGGCATCTAATTGTTTTTCTAGGTTGTTCACTTACCTTTTATAGTCTAGCATGCTATGAATTAGTTGATAGAATTGGAACTTAGGTTGTAACTCTTTTACACTAAAGATAACACTCGACAAAAAAAGGAACGTATCTAGTGCAAACTAACTTTTCGTGTGCAAACCATGGTAAAAAAGTTGTCTAAATTCACCAAAAAAATCACGCATGTAGATGATGTGATGATACACAACTTTACAAAATATCTTATCTAAACTCGATTTCGTTTGTGAGATATAAAAATAACAAATTTCTACCAAATCATATGGACAGACTTTTCTGGCTTCAAATTTATTATTTTTATATCTCACAAACGAAGTTGAGTTTCGACAAGATATTTTGCAAGGCTATGTATCATCATATCATCTACATGTGTGAATTTTTGGCGAATTTAGACAACTTTTTATCGTGGTTTGCACGGATTTTCACGGGAAGTTAGTTTACACTTGATACGTTCCCCAGCAAAACCATAGTGCACATCTAGATAAATATGTAGAGTTTTTAAGTTTCCTAAGTTACTTCCCTATTAGACGTCAGGTTTTCTTCCCGAAGGAATGAGCTAGCTAGGAATTATGATCTAATTGAATCGTATTTTTAGGAATAAATCTGAATTAGATTTAACTATGAAGTCCTGGTTAGAATAGAAAAGTCATGTTATATATGCTTATGCATTTTTCTGTAAAATTAAATTATTTTTAAAAAAATGTCTATATAATTAAAATGAATTCTGTAAGATTTACAGTAAAAGTTCAATCACGGCCTGAATGTGCGCACGTGGCCTCAAATGAAAGTCTAAACACCAAGCAATGCAAAGCATTGGCCGCAGCATGGACGTTTTGGGCTGCATGAAGGTGCTCACATGCACGTACGGAGTAGTTGCCAACGCCCATCCATCCGGCCGGCCGTCCACCGTCAATGTACATCCACTTTCCATATGCATGCATACCCACTATTCCATCAATGGGCGCACGGTACTTAGCACCCGTACTTGTGAGGGAGGGTTGGACATAAACGGAGAACGGTTAAGGAGATGACTGATGGGACGATAGAGATGCATGTCGTATCGGTTGCATTGCACTCACTGAGCAAGCAACTGTACGTGCACGATGTCAAAAAGAGCACACACGCTCTCCAATGCATGATTTCTCCATTGAAATTTAAAATCCGGCTCCACCAGTGGCTGACTCGAATTAACATTGAAGGTTGGGCATCTCCAAAATGGGATGAGAAAAACAACGTCTAGTAACAAATAACAATACCCTATATCCGCTCCAAGGGCCCAAAACCGTCCTCTGTCTACCTCATATTTTGCGCTCGGCAGCCGAGAGGCGCAACCAGTGATTTCTCCAGAAAAACTCAATGCCGCGTTCCCTCCCGAACCAAATCCACCGATGGTCTCGCATGTTTTCCCGTCACTAGATCTGTGGCCGTCACTCCGTCCTGC
Organism: Chrysopogon serrulatus; assembly: GCA_015844335.1. Taxonomy (NCBI): domain Eukaryota; kingdom Viridiplantae; phylum Streptophyta; class Magnoliopsida; order Poales; family Poaceae; genus Chrysopogon; species Chrysopogon serrulatus. The sequence continues at coordinate 80,757 of JADLZL010006131.1, read as the reverse complement.
AGCAAAAGCTTGTGCCAGGGCTCTTGTTGGGCGCGTGCAGAATATGGAGAGCAAATGCACTTCACCACGGTTTTGAAGTCAGGCGGCGCATCGAGGCGCCGGAGAACAGTTCCAAACACCGATCGACCGAGAGACATGAGCGTGAGTCCACAGTCACATGACCATCCCCAGACACTACATCATTAAATTTGATGGTAGCGGTTAAAATTAATTAATCGTGGTGGTTTTTTCATCCACCACGGTGTAAAGGTCACCGATTAACCAAAGCGATTGATTTAACCGCCATAGTTAATCAATTAAAAAACCAAAAAAAAACCATAGACGAGCCCACCAAACCCATCTAGGGGCCCGGCGAGTCCATCCACGAGCAGCAGCCGCCACCACTCGCTACATCCACGAGCCACTGCACGTCAGAGGCCCCACGCACCACAGCTGCATTGGATCCGCCGCAGCTCCACCAGATCCTCCTCCCAAGCACTTGTGGCCTCCACCACCGCGAGATCGGGTCGGAGGAGAGAAGTGGCACCGCCAAGAGGGAGGTAAACCAAGATCTAGTCGCGCCCCCGCCCGATCCGACGCCGCGGCTCCATCGCATCCACCTGATCCGGCCCCACCAACTCCGGCTCACTGGATCTATGAGCAAGGAAGGGGAGGGGAGGAGCGCCGCCACCAGGAGAGGATGGGAGAAAGGAGACGTGTGTCGCTGGGGACGGAGACTACTCTCACCATCCCTACCGTGCTTGGATCATCCGGCCTCCCCGGTAGTGTCGCCACCACCGGAGCCCCCGCCAGCGCCGCCGCCGGCCCCCAAGCGCGCCGCCCCCCCACCGCGGCCACCATCCCCTGCCCCACGCGCCGCCGCTGTGCTCAGGGGAGTGAGGGGGAAGGGAGGGAAGTGAGAAGGGGTGTCGCATGATAGACAGGTGAAAATGAAAACCTAAGTATCGTATTTATACAAGCCAACCGTCGGTGTAGCTTTCAGCTTTTTCTAGGCTTCTGCCACGGTAAAACCGTGATGGTCAATTTTAACTGTCATGGTAAATAAAAGATGCCCACCTCGATAAATGGCAGGTATTTTATATGGTGGTTGAACCTTATGACCGCCATGGTTAATAAAAGCGCACCGCCTCGCAAAATAATTCCCCGTAGTAGTGAGAACTGTCGCATCAGCACCATTGATGACTACATGATGAATGCAGTTTAGTGCTAGATCAATTAAAGAATGGAAAATCACATGTAAGCAAGAGAATAAAAAATAGATTGATTTAGAAAAAATGTAACTCTTCGTGAAGTGGCCTGGACCAGTTTGGATAGGGATCTGGCTTTAAGCGGAAAAAAAAACCTGTCTAAGCTGGTTTCCCAAACCAGCATAGGCTAGTTTAGACAGAATATACAGGTGACAAGTAAAAACTGGCCTAAGCCGGTTATGATAGACTCGAGCCTGATTTTTAATTTTTCTTTGTAAATTGATCCAATATTAAGGAAACTAGTATTGACGTGTGGAATAAGTTTTCAATTGTAAGACTATCCCCTTTATTTATGTCAAAGGATTATGGCCAACTGAGAGATTCATCTGTGCAATCATTTAAGATGCATCAATCTTAAATGCATTTCTTACACAATACGGACTTCTGTAAGCTTAGTAGGTGTTTGTTTTTTCTTGGCAAATCGGAAAAATGAGTAAATGGGCAAAAGATTTGCTATTCTATTGACAATGGATCCAAACAGGTGAGGTAAATGTTGACAAAATGGGCAAAAGTTTTATTCTTTCCATTTGCCTCTCAGGAATGGCAACTTGTGGCAAATGCACCCCGGGGCAAGTGTTGGACGCGCATTGCCCTCCTCAGGCCCACTCGTGGCCTCTCTCTTTCTCGTTTCTTGCGCATGCCTTCATTAATTAGAGGCAAATCAGTCATTATAGAAATAAAGATAAATCTTTTGTTATAGGATCCAAACACCAAAGTGTGGCAAAAGTTTTGTCCAAAATTTTTGCCACCTTTTTTTCTCTTAGCAAAAGCAAACAAACAGGCGCTTATTATTATTTTTTAGTTTTGCATTATTTGAAGTACAATTCCTGTTCTCATAAATGCAGGTCGTACGACGCATGTTACTCAAATAGTATATAGTAACCAAGGACAAAAAAGGAACAACATCGTTTTATGGTTGAGAAAAGTAAGGAGATTTGTACAAAACTATAAATATGCTTATTTGTAGTTGTCCTGAAAATCTATATTGGAATCAAACGCTCTGGTACACGGAGCCGGACCTCCTCCGACAAAGATAGCAAAGTCATCCCATGCATATAGGCATACTCCCTCTGTCCCACCGTCAATGTCGTTGTAGAGGCCGACCACATGCAACGCTTGTTCACTGAACCTGAAGACAAAGGGAGTCCAGATTCAATGCGGGAGGGGTGAACCTGGTCACTCAAAACTTGTGCCCGAACGACACTGTCTACAGGACAGAGGGAGTACTCCCTTCGTCCCACTGACAATGTCGCTCGGGAAACGCAACTGAGAGAGAGGCGCGGTTTTCAAACGACGGAGACCGTGGGACGGAGGGAGTAGTTATTAGGACGATGGGTTGATCCAACCAGTTAAATTAACCACTAGTACACGGTTAAAGTAAAAATAGTGTGTCATGCAAGAAACAGTAGATGTGAGGAAGGTTCTCATGATGACCCATGGATGACCATAAAGAGGTGGCAGCCCCTTCTCCCTGCTATAAAACGACCCTCCTCCGTTCTCCCTTCCCCACCTCTGAACCCTAATAAATCTCCCTCCCATCTTTCCCCACCAACTCAACCCTGACAGTGGCACCCGGCCGGACCACACCAGGCTCGTCACTATTTAGAGCTGTTTGCTTGTATTGGGGGTTGCAACAGCAAGCACTCGGCATTGTCTGTCACACACATCGATCTCCTTGCATTGGGTTCGATTCCCCTCTCCATCGCGCGCCACCATCTCCGATCCATGAGCAGCAGCAACCACAAGGGTTGCGCATTGCCGTCTTCCTCGCTGCGCTTCTAGCTAGCTAGATCTCTCCAGCTCTTGATTAATTCTTGGCAAGAACAAAATATAAGAGAAGGAGCAAGAAGTGGCGGCGATGGAGCTGGTGACGATGCTGACGCTGACGCTGCTGGCGTACTCGGCGGCGCTGCTGGCGCGGCTGCTGGTGGCGCGCGCGCGCAGCGGCGGCGCTGCTACCTGCTGGACTACGTGTGCTACAAGGCGACGGACGACCGGAAGCTGCCGACGGACCTGTGCGGCGAGATCATCCAGCGGAATAAGCTGCTGGGGCTGGAGGAGTACAAGTTCCTGCTCAAGGTCATCGTCAACTCCGGCATCGGCGAGGAGACCTACGGCCCGCGCAACATGATCGAGGGCGGCGAGGCGCGGCCCGACCGCCTCCGCGAGGGCATGGAGGAGATGGACGAGACCTTCCACGCCGTCCTCGACGAGCTCTTCGCCCGGTCGGCGGCGCCGGGGGGCGCCGGCATCCGCCCCGCCGACGTCGACGTCCTCGTCGTCAACGTGTCCATGTTCTCGCCGGCGCCGTCGCTGTCGGCGCGCGTCGTGCGACGCTACGGCCTCCGCGAGGACGTCAAGGTGTACAACCTCACGGGCATGGGCTGCAGCGCCACGCTCATCGCGCTCGACCTCGTCAACAACTTCTTCAGGTGGATTCCGCCGCTGTACTAGTGTTTTCCTGTTCCCCCTCGTTTTTCGTCTTAATTAATCAATTACTAATTCGCATTACTATTATGCTTATTGTTTTCTCCAATAAATTCTCTTTATTTCGAAACTAGTCCAACGGCAAAGATAAGAGATTTCATTTCTTAAAGTCTCTGCGTGCACGGTGCTCCTGCCTCCGATCCTGTAATAAGCATGCATGCAGCAGGATCTTCCGCAGTTATTAATTACTAGGTGTGTCTGACAAATTGACAATACATTGACGACGTCTATTATTTGGCCACTTTTTATAAATATCTAACTGATTTTTTTATGAAAAAATTCTATTTTTGCACTGCACCAACTAGAGAATTTTCCCTGTCCCAAAGTTTGCAAAAATGGAAGCAGATAGTACTAGTAATAGCTTTCCTCTTTTCTTTTTTTAAGGAGAAAAAGGCTAAAGCTAGACAAAATTATGCCTAGTAAAAGCGTGTTATTACTCCGTATGACCTTAATAATGGTAAGTATGCAGGCAAAAGCCTAAAGCTGGGCAAAAATTTACGCCTGATGGGCCCTACTTGCTCGTATTTAAAGGCATGGATACACCCACTGACTCATCTGGTTTGGTTCCATGGCATTGAATCCATCTGCAAGCTACTGAGACCAACAAATCAAAAGAGTTAATGCATAGGAGTATATTTAGTACTCCTACTAATTGTAAATTAATGCCTATTTCATTGCAAGGTTGTACTTTGAGTCTTTGACCTAGCAGCACACCCTGCTCAGAATCTTTGTCCATCATAGTCCAGTTTCAATAGAAATTTCACAAAGTTTTATAGATATTAAATATGCTGACATAGTACTGTGTTAATAAATAGAAAGATTGTGAGAATTTTACTATAAAAATAGAGATAGTTTTATAGGGATGAAACTCTTCTGTACTGTTTTTAAAAACTAGTTATATTGAAAACTGAGCTATGGAACCCTTGTTAAGGATGGCCTTATTAAAAATATAATCACGTCACAGTGATTTCATTACCTCGTTCGGTTATGTGTGGATTGAGACCTGGAATGATTCTAAATGCAGGTCATGAAAGGCAACCTTGTCACAGTTTTGCTTTTTTCAACAAGAACAAGACAGACTAGAAAACAAATACTAGGACTGTAGTATTAGTCACACCATGTGTCCATGGCGGTATGAAAATCCACATACAAGCAAGTATGAACAGTTGAGGTCCTGCAGGAGTCTGGAAAACATCTTAAACAAGTGTAGTGCAGCCTACAGTCTGTGTCCATGGCACACTCCCGAAGGAGTAAGCTATAAATTGTTCCCGGCCGCAGTGCGATCCACCAGTAGCCATAACCCTGGCTTGCTGTTTCTTCTTCCTCGGCTCACCCTGCGCAAGAAGGAAGATCCATCCAGAGATACCGGTGAGATGCATGCATGGCGGCAGTAGCCGCTCCGCACCAGACGGGAATAAATGTGGCCGGAGGGGCCCCCGCAGTCGCATGCATGAATGCTGTGCTGCCGACTGCTGCTGCCGCGCGGCGCGCGCGCGCACTACTGTGCATGTGAGAGCCAGCTCGGCCTGCTCTACAGTACACACGTCTACCGCTCTCCTTTTGATTAATGCCTGCTCAGTTGAGTTTGGTTTGCCTTTACATGATGGGCATGAATGGCTCAGCTCCGGCATGGGGCGCATGGCTGGCCGGGGAGCAGTACCTGACCTCCTCTGCCCGGCAGCCGGCTCCGCTTTTTACCGGCCGCTGGTAGACTTGCTTGCCCAGTGGGCGGCTGAACTCAAACTGTTCGGTTGCTGCTGCTGCTTCCAGGCACAGGCAGATCTCCTCCATCTCGGCCGTGGCCCGTGGGAGGGAGTGGCCGGCACCGGCAGGATGCAGTGCGTTGTTCCTGCCATGCATTCTCCTACCGTTTGGCCCATGCTGTTCCATTCCATGGCTGACTTGCTTGCCTCTGCCGAGTTGAAAGTAGAACTACTACTACTATGGAAGGAATAAATGGCTCATGGGATGTATTCGTTGGATCGGTCTCACTCTCTCAAAACACGTCAGGAATTGGATCGTCGTTATGAACTGATAACGAAATGAATTTTTTTTAAAAAAAAAATCTGATCTTGATGCATGCTTGTCATGGACGATGTCTCATGGATCCATTGCATGCAATTGCAGGACGCACGCGGGGCAGGTGGCTCTGGTGATGACGTCGGAGTCGATCGCGCCCAACTGGTACGCGGGCAACAAGCGCTCCTTCATGCTGGGCAACTGCCTCTTCCGCTCCGGCGGCTGCGCCTACTTGCTCACCAACGACCCGCGCCTCCGCGCGCACGCCAGGCTCCGCCTCCGCCACGTCGTGCGCACCCACACGGGCGCCTCCGACGAGGCCTACAGCTGCGCGCTCCAGATGGAGGACGACGCCGGCCGCCCCGGCTTCCACCTCGGCAAGGAGCTGCCGCGCGCCGCCGCGCACGCCTTCATCCACAACCTCCGCGTGCTGGCGCCGCGCGTGCTCCCCTGCTCCCGGAGCTGCTCCGCATCGCCTGCGCCACCTTCTCCAAGCGCCTCGCGCGCAAGAAGCGCCACCAGCGGGCAGGCGGCGCCGGCAAGGCCAACCACCTCAGCATCCGCATGAAGGCCGGCGTCGATCACTTCTGCGTGCACACGGGCGGCGCCGCCGTCATCGACGGCGTGGGCAAGGGGCTCACGCTGACGGAGCACGACCTGGAGCCGTCCCGCATGACGCTGCACCGCTTCGGCAACACCTCCGCCAGCAGCGTCTGGTACGTGCTCTCCTACATGGAGGCCAAGGGCCGGCTGCGGCAGGGCGACCGCGTGCTCATGCTCACCTTCGGCGCCGGCTTCAAGTGCAACAGCTGCGTCTGGACCGTCGAGAAGCCCGCCACCGACGCCGGCGTCTGGGAGGACCGCATCCAACTCTACCCGCTCAAGGACGTCTCCAACCCCTTCTTGGAGAAGTACGGATTCGTCAAGGACCTCATGGACTTGTGATCCTCCGTACTTTTAATGATTACAGCAGCGCGATTATATTCTTCGACGACTCCACAGTCTCAGGCAAGGATGAAAATGAAACTTGCTGCTTCAAGTTCACCATTATATTATTCAGTGTTAATTAGTACTCTGTTCTATTGAACAAGTAGTTAATTAAGGTGAGCACAACAACGACACTAAAGCTGAGGATTCATAGGTATAAGTAGCTTATGATTCTTTTGGTGGTGGCGGGAAGACTTCTTACGTAGCAACGGATATGGTTTCTCTTTTCTTTTTCTTTCTTGGTGAGATCTATCATTTCCTGTTTGTTAGTAATTTGGATGCCCCGGCCCATGTCGTCCGTCAGTCAGTGTCGTCTTGTTCTTGTTTACTACAGTAGTATAAAGAAATGTTGACGGTGGATTAAAGTGCAATCATTTTTTAATTATAAAGTTATTTATTGTGTAAGGATAAATGGTTCTGTAATAAAGATCATACTCTCTCAGTGTAAAGATATTTTATCATCTGAAAGTTACCCCAGCTAAGATATTTTATCATTTATCAAGACTCTTAATCTACACGTGTGCGTTCATCCTGATACGATGAGCGCACCCTTTTTTTTTTCCTTCCATATTCTACTGTTCTTTCTAATATCGTCTTCTCCCAAAGCTGCCAGCTTTCTCGCCGGCAACCTTCCCGCCGCCACAGCTAGCCCTGCTCTTCCCTAATGCTCGTTTCTTCTTCATTCTTCTCTTCCTTTTCTCATTGTGTTGCCCCGCCGCCACCGCCTGGACCGCCGGCGACCTCACCGCCCACATCCGCGCTACCGCTGCCTCAGCCCGGCCCCCTTCCCTAACGATGTGGTAGGTCACCCCGCTACATACCGTGCCCATCGGATGTTCAACGTTGCTCGCTCAACAGGGCCCCCCTTACCTGGCTCACCGCTCGTCGAACCGCCGCCAGGCCGGCCCCTCCCCTTCTCAGGCCACCGGGCATATATCCTGGAACCTGAATCGGAGGAAGAAGAATAACACAGAAGCTTTTTGGCCAATCTTGCATTGACGCGTGTCGCACTGTTTAAGGATTGGAGTTCTCCTAGAAAATTTTTTTTCTAGGCATTTGCCGTTGAAATTTCAGTGTGCCACAATTAACGCTATCCAATAAGGCATGCCCAGACTGCAAACTCAAAAGTCAAAATCACTTGCATACTCCGTATGTGACAAGTAAAAATGACATTTGGAATTGTACAAAGTCAGCCAACAGTGATTTCTAGTTTTTTTTATTATGATATATATTGATGCTTTATAAACGATTATTATTGACCATCCTGTCTAGTTGGCCATTAATTTCATTGCATTAACCGAATGCACCAATTAGTTGTAGCCACTCTTGAACCGGCCGGGGCCATTAATTTTGTCACTACTGATGTACTTAACACTACTCTCTCTGTCCGGAAAAAGATAGTTGTTTTTTATTTTCATGCTATAAATTTAATTTAATTTATAATAAATGTGTGTAACATTTGTATCTTCAAATAAATTTATTAAAAAACTAGATTAAAAAATCTTTTTATAATACTAATTATGTATTAAAAATATTAATATTTTTTATATATATTTAGTTAAAATTGATTGTCGAGAAGCGAAAACAACGTATTTTTAGGACGGATGGAGCAGACAGTACGTGTACGTCATGGCATAGCACGACGCATGCATTATTACTAGGACGATGGGCGCGCTCCGCTGCGCCGGTTCAGAGAGTGGGAAAAATGAAGCGGAGCAAAAAAAAAAAAGTGAACAGTGTATGTGGGGCCGTATGAACAGTGACGGGCCATATGAACAGTATCGAACAGAGCAGGTGGAGCCCGCATAAACAGTGCTGAATAGTGACAGAGGGCCTCTCCGGCCTCCATTTTATTGCCGGTTGAGAGTTTACTAGGACGATGGGCGCGCTCCGCTGCGCCGGTTCAGAGAGGAGAAAAAACCGAAGCAGAGCAAAAAACAAAGAGGCAAACAGTGTATGTGGGGCCCGCATAAACAGTGACGGGGCCTGCATGAACAGTGCCAAACAGCATAGACAGGACCCGCATGAACAGTGCCGAACAGTGACAGAGGGGCTCTCCGGCCTCCATTTTATTGCCGGTTGAGAGTTTATATATTTATATATATATTGGCAAGGCAATTATATTATACATGGCCAGCCAGCGCAAGCACATTGCATGACAGACAGAACGACCGCAACGTAAAACCAAACCAAACCTATAGGTACAACGTGTTCACTGTTCAAGTACGTTCATACAAACCTGCTGTCACCTAACATGCATTATCATGTACTAAAGCTCTCCCGCGCCGTCCATGCGTGATAGAGATCATCCATGTGGGGGTTGGGGGGGGGGGGGTGGCATGCATGGCATGGGCATGTACCACGTCCAGATTAATTGGCGTAGGATCGGACTTGTGCTGTGCAGCGAAGCAAAGCCGCAGCATGGGGGCACGTGGCGTCATTCTTGGTTGTCCAAATTCATTTCGCGACGCTGCACGGGCACGGCGGCGGCGGCCGACGAGAGCGCTGGAGCTGGATGGTGCCCGCCGGCCTCGATACCCAGTGCGCAATCAAACGCGCCACATGGGCGGCGTCGGGCGCGCGGCGTGATCGATTCGTCCCCGTACTCCTACGCGTGTGTGCCGCGGCGCGAGCCAGGCCTGTGGGGCTCCCCGGGCGTCACTCCGGCCCTGCTGCGGCTCTGGATCACACACGAGGGACCGCACGGCGCGGCAGGGCACTGGTGCTCCCGTACGGCGGTCACGTAGCACAGGCAAAAACCGCGGCGGCGGGTGGCCAAACTGTGGGCAGCCGGAGCCGCTGAGGGAGGCCACGCTGGGTCACCCAGGGGTTCCAGTACGTGCGTGCTGCTGGACCACCCGGCCATGCACCGGGCGCGCATCGTGTTCGGTTGATGGCCGACTAGCCGCGTAGAGATAGATTCATAGATGCAGTGGTTTGGACGCGAGTTTCATTGAATCGCCGCGTTCGTTCCCATGAGGATGAGGCACGAGCGAGCTACAGCCGCCGCTAGCAGGCGGATTGGATTGTGTAATTGTGTCGTCCCGGGCAGCCTGACTGATGGACTCCCGCCACCAACCGGGATGGGTGAGAGGGATAGCGCATGGCATGGCACGGCATGGCAATCTTGCCATGCCATGCATAGTACACTGTACACTCATAGCCCCTGCCGGCTGCCGTGGTGAATGCGTGGCGTGATGGAGGCCCACCCACCAAATAAGTCCCATAGATCGGTGCATAAAACGCATCTGTCGGTGCCTTTAATTAGCCTCAAAATAAATGGGCCACAGTGCGTTGATCGCTCACTTACTGGTCAGCGCATAGAGTACATAGTTCTAGTACTAGTGGGTGGGACATCGTCCAAATTCAGATGGCGTCGTGACGGAAGGCGCTGGATCTATCTAATAGACTATATACTTAGACTGAAAGGCGCCTTCTCCAGTTCTCGTCCTCATCTAATGAGATTCGAGCGCGTCTCGTTCTACTAGCTGTTTCAACGTTCTTCTCACCGGCGTTCAACGCTCTCTCTTTGCGGTATTGAATTGCCTGACGTTTTATTTGTCAGGCAATGATCGCGTGGCCAGGCAGCCAATGCAAGCCAGCCTTTTTACACGGAAAAAGGCCCACGTTTCATGCAGAAGGAGCAATCGCCTGCGTCTGGCCCATGGACTTGCCATCCATCCATCCTTTAAGACTCTGCAGCTTGGTACTACTACGACGAATGTTTCGTCACCCACTGTGGCTTTGTGTCCCAGCAGCGTCTGCTGCGAGATGTGATAACTCTCGGCCAGAGCACCGAGCACCGCACCGGCGCGTACACAGACGGCGCCGCGCAAAGCAACACAGTACTAGTACAAGTCATCGAGTGCCCTGGGCACTGGTCCAAGTGCAAGGCAGCAAGGGGGCCCAGTGCCAGTGGCCATGGCCCGTGGCTCAATGCCAACAGCAGACCGAGGCGCGCGTCAGACGCAGCCGGCACTGGGCACGCTCCAGCATACAGTACAGAATCTTCAGATGAAACCTGTGCCGCCCAGATTCTCAGCTCCAACGGCGCCCTCCCTCTTCTCCTTCACCGGTGTCCATGCTCCCTCTATTTTCAGCATGTAACACAGATTTCGTGCATCTCTATCGCCGGAACAGGCGGTTTTAACCGCCGACGTGGTTCCTCAAAGGACACGAGATTTCTCTCCATGCCCTGTTTTCTTTCTTCGATCTTGAGGAACATGACATTTGGCCTTTGGGCGGGGGCCAACAATCACTTTTCCTCATCTGAAAGCCTACAAGATCGCTTTAGCTAAAAAATGGTTCCAGCTTATTATAAGCTAATGATATTTTTTTTTCATAGAAAATCGGTCATTTTTATAGTTTTCTTTTGGCTACTTCTAAAAGACAGACCAAGCACAAGTCCCGTTTAAATAATAGGAAATGAAGATAGGTGTAAGAAAATAAAGAATAGCATATCCATCACATACCCCTTTTATCCCAATCCATTTTTCTTTCTCTGTCTAATCCCCATGCCCCATGCCTGGGCCCCTATCCCGGAAATGAACTGCAGTATGAAAATAAAGAGTAGCATACCCATCACGTACCCTCTCCTTTTATCCAATCCATTTTTTCTTTCTCTATCCTAATCCCAATGCCCCATGCCAAGGACATCTGCAGCCCAAAAATAAACTATATGACGAAGAACCAAAAATATGCTTATATAGCCTAACTCCACACGTAGAATAGACCAACATGCTATGCGTAGTAACACCTCTCTTAGCCTTTTGGTCTCGCTTCGTATAAAAAAGGATTAATTAATCTGAAGGTGCTACATGTAGAAAGACAAGGATTGTAAACTCATACTCACCCTTCTATATTTTAAGGTGGTGCTAAACTCAAGAACTATAATTACTCATGTGTCACGTGTCTCTTACTCTTTCGGCCTTGCTTCATATAATAAAAGGATTAATTAATCTAAAGGTGCTACATGTAGAGAGACAAGGATTATAAGCTCATACTCACCCTTCTATATTTTCAAGGTGCTGCTAAACTCAGGAAATATAATTACTCATGTGTCACATGGGATAAGGTATGGATATCCAGAAAGCAATGGAGTGAATGAAGAACAACACTCCTCAACTACCCTAGTTGCTAATTTTTACGAGCTATAACTGAGGTAGGGAATTCAAGATTTAACTTGGATAAGAATAATAGAATGGAATAATGGAATGTCTTCAATATACAGATGATATCCTTTCAATATCCAGAATATATTGAAGAAATATCATAGATAATATATACTTTCCCTTGTATTGATACTTGCTTATTAACTTATTTAGAGTTTTCTGAAGGAAATAACCTAAAGATGATAATTAAAAAAATAGCATCTGATCAAAGGGAGGAATTCCAATTAATAGGAAAGGCTATCTTACCAGTATTCCCTAGCCCTGCGTGGAAACTTCTCAACTACTACAAGCTACTAAGGGCTAAAGTGTTCTAGTACGATAGTAGTAATAGTTAGTCTAGTGTTTGATTTCTATAGAAACTCTGGGAAGAGGATAAAGAGAAGTAAAGCATTCTACTATTTTCGAGCTGCCCTTAGGGTCCTAGTGGTGCCACGGCATGCTCCAACGCTAAGGGCAACAAAATGGACTTGGTTCATATTTGAGGTATGGGTTGCATATGTCCCAGAACCATGTTCTTAGAGAGATCACACTAGCATAAGGTTCTCAAGTGCGGAAATGAAAACCTAACTGCTAGATCACACTAGACAAATCCAATCCAAGTTGTCACACATGAAAGAAACAACCGGCTTTATTGAAACTTAATATAATACAATATTATTATAGATATTAGTGCATTTTCCTAGCATAACTAAGAATCAATGTGCAATCGCATCAAAAGAGTATCAAGATCATGAATATATTTCATGATGGCTTTAATGAAACTAATATTATAACTAAGGATTAATGTGTGATCGTGACAAGAGATTAGCTAAATAGTTATCTTATCAAAAGTCTGCCCCTTTTTAATAATTGCATTCACCAAAGTTGTGGAAATCATAAACACTGATGCTTCAGCCATTGCAACGGTGTTTTTCTTCTACGAAAAATCAATTGTTTAGCTTATCAACCAGCTTATAAACTGCCGAACATGCTTTGGGGAGAAACAAACGACATTAAAGAACGACCATATAAGAACAAAGAAACAAGAGAACCTAAAATGAGTAGATGAGGCTCGAGAATATCAGAAATAGCAATCCCTTTCAGGAAAAGCCAATCCATATACTATAGAACAATAACAATAGACGTCAAAAAAATACTAAAGTAAACAATGATAGGGAAAGGCAACAATGCATGTACTATGAACAATGATGCGCTGACATGCAGAACGTATATTCAGCAGCCAACTGCAACATAGAAATGAGCCATATCTATAAATGATGACTTCATATAACGTTACATCCAGATCCAACACCCGGTGGGTGGGGAAATGCAGAGGGCTAGTAGGAAACTTTCTTAAGTAATTGGTGTATGTGTACAGGGCACCAGCTTTCCCAGTTCTTTAATTTCTAGCTCTCTTCATGTGAAATGTTTGATCCTTCATTTTCACGTGAAATGTTTATCCTTCGTTAGTAAACAGAGCCATACAGTTCTCCATATGCACACGGTACCGATACCATTTCCCTAGAACAGATACACTAATACAGGACTGGTGACATCAGCTACACTGGCAGCGCAAAACTTTAGCGAAAAAACAAAGATTATGTGATTAACAGTTTGCTGTACAGTTATACAACAAGATGAACTCGTTTGAGTCAGCGAGTTCTGTGGTGTGGTTTGGATACGTCCTCTGATTCAAGAAAAGAACTCCTGAACCCCAATGGACCTTGAAAAGGGGTAAGGAAAAAAAACAAAAGCTGAAAAGATTGGTAATTTGCTCAGCAGCTGCATGCCTGCCTGCATGTTGTTACCTTCAGATCAGCATTCACAGTTGAAGGCAGAGCTAGGGAAACATCTATTGTCGGGTGCTATCTTTCTAATGCTTATCTCGCTAATTGCTCGGGCCATGTGAGGGGATATGTGTATTCGATCCATTAGGTTAACTTTGGGGGCCTCAAGAATAGCCTTCGGAGGAGAAACTGCATATTGGATTGCCCAAATGGCCAGAGGCCTCATGTATACGAGAGATCTATAATGCCCATCTGTGGTCCATCCTTCTGGTGTTTGGAACCAATACCTGCAGCACCACGGTAAATCCATGTTATATATATACCCTCATCATTGATGAACATGACTCAACAAACACTACTCAAAACTTCATTTTGATTAGAGACAATTTGGCATGCATTGCTCGAAAAAAGTGAAAGTAGACTGCCCTAGACAGATTTGGGAATAACATACAAGAACCAGCACTACAGACATCTGATTCCAGAATCGCAAAAAAAAATACAGACATCTGATTCCTAGGTTTCTAATGGAAAATAACAGAAGCAACCAACAAGAAAAGAAAAGATAAGAAATGCACTGCTAAGTTAATATGTGATAAGAAATGTATGCTAAGTTAATATGCGATAAGAAATGCACTGCTAAGTTAATGTGAAAAGCGGCATCACTGCAAAATCTGAAATTGCTCAACAATGTATGAGACAGGGCATACCCATATCCTTCTTCTGACCATCCAGCAATAAAAATTCCTTCTGCAGTCGTAAAGCCTTGATGCTCCATTCCATGGAGCAGCATATTTGCAGCAACAGCATATGTAACACCAGTCCAGATTTCACGAGATTGCATGCATGTTTCGTCCACCTTTCCCTTTGGAGTCATACCATTTACAGCTCCCATCCTTCCTCCTTTAACCTTCATCACATTGAATTCAAATATCTTCTGCAGAGCAGTTCTTATCTTCTGCTCGTCGAAAAGCGGGGGCAAGCCTGATGAGGCAGTATACCACTGTCCTGCCAGCTGATCAGCCTGAATGGATCTACTGTTGCTACTTGTGCCGCTGTCGTAATTGAAATATGACCCATTCCATAACTTTGCCTCATATACTGCTTTGGCTTTTATAAACTTGAGCTTGTACTTTTCAGCGAAGTGCCGATCCCCAAGACGATGAGCCATTGTAGCCGCAGCTTGAAGTGCAGCAAGCCATAGACAACCACAGTAAGCACTGATTCCGTGAACAGTCCAAGCATCATAGGTTTGATCAGGAAATCCATCATTCTCAATGAGACCATCACCATCACGGTCAAATTGATCCATATAGTCCATAGCAGCACAGACTGCAGGCCAAACATCTCGACCGAATTCCATATCACCTGTAGCAGCAAAGTCTCTGTATATCTGAAGCACAAATTTGGGGTTCAAATCTTTCCATTTGCTTGTATCGTGTATGTTATATGCATTCATTTCATGCCACGGATCATGTGTTCCAAGGTCATGAGGCACAGCACCTTTAGCCTTGCGGATTCCTGATGTACCATCAGCCAAAAATTTAACTTTGCGTCGATCTTCATACAGGACAGCATTGGCAAAATCACGTTGGATACTCAACTCTATTTTTGGGAACAAATCAAGGAGAGCAAAAGATGCATAAAAATGCACATCATATGTGTTCCACATGATGTATTCCACTCCTTCTAGATACAAAAACTTGCCAACATGTTCAGGGCCATCCTTTGAAATCAAGTAAGGAATTGGCTCTTCTGACTTGAGTCCTTGTTCTTGCATTTGTGACCCATGAACTGCTGCGAACTTTGATACATTGTGATCATCACCATTAGTCATGTGACCACCATGAGGTACTTGCTCCACTGTCAGATTGACGTGGCTATCTTTAACAGACCCCTGCTTGGTGTCTTTAGTACCCCTCTTTGAGGACTTCTGCTGATTAAAACCAGGGCTGTTTTTCTCATCGATTGCTGGGGGTTGACCATCTACATGATCAAAAGGAAAAATATAAATATAAGGTTCCTTGCACTCAAAAGGAAAAGGAGTACACACTATAAGCTAAAAGAAACTCAGATGACGGCAACATTAGATTGTAGAACAATAGTAATTATACTAGAAGTAAGAAGAAACTATCCCCATGACATTCAAAAATTAAAAGTACTGAGACGTGTGGTGATCTGAACAAGCAACGCAAGAAAGTTACAGCGTACCTGTCCAAACAGTCCCCCCAGCTACCAGAAAGTAAAGCTCATTAAAAAGAGTGAACTTATACCTGCAAGCATTTTGACACCCAAACATTCTACAGTTATATTTCATTTCCTCTACAGAGGAAGACGTGGACTAGTAAATTCCTTTAGGGGCAATAACGAACTTAATATAGGAGCAATAGAGGTAGAGTATATACCATTCTGGAAGTCTTTCATCCTTGAGTATGGGGTTTTGCCACTTCTCGATTTCTTCTTCCCAAAGTTTATATTCTGAAAACAAGGAAAAAGGATCCAGGAGCACAGGTCAGAATGTAGAAGACAAGTAACTAAATCAGCAACTCAAGGGCCAATGTTGCAAATTCCCAGTATATCACTACAAACATGTTTTCAACGTATGACTGTATTTGGAGGGAAAAATACTCCATCCAATCAAAAAGGTGGATTATTACAACATGTGGAAGTGTGTTTAATAGTCATAGCAAATATTGTAACACAAGAATTAGTTTCTGCACTTTAAAGTTAAATAGGTTGTAATGTCTCCTTACCACTTTTAGCTTTCTGTTTTCTCTTAGGCTTTACAGCTTGTTATGAATCTTTTAATTTATATATTTAATTATAACATCACAGTAGGACTCTCCCCTAGTGCATTTACCTAAAAGAACAGATTAAGGAGTCGAGAAACTGTCAAAAAGAAAAACTTACTTGTTAAGGCATCATGTACCAAATTAACAGCCGATTTCTCAGAGGTTCCATAGAATTGGGTGTACCTCCTGCAACACGAAATCATATTTATGAATTATCCCATTACAGTTAGAATGCACTACAATGCACTTTAACTCCTAGTTCATATTAACCAACTACAACTTTTCAAGAACTTCCAAACACCAAATATTCAATTGTGCAAACCCAGAGAAGCAAAAAAATAAACTATTGTACTGGGGATATTCTGCTATGGTTAATACTTATGTGTGCCTAAGTCATGTCTGTAATGTGATAGGCAACTAAATTGAGAGACACACATCATTGTTCCTATGAGACATAGTAGTATTTTATAAGTTGGATTTGCATAGGAACAAATCTTGTATCAACAAATAAAGATGTAAACAGAATCAAAAGGTGTCGTCTATATTGACAACAAGACAACAAGGGGACACAAACCTGTTATATGTGCATCCCTTTTGAAACTTTACTTTAGGTGAGGACCAAGCCAGAGCAAACACAACAGTACATCTACCATGTGGCTCTACCCAAGTTGAGGCTGAGACGGCTGCACAGAGTTTCTGTCCTGGGGAAGAAGGCATACTGGAACCAGCACTGAAATTTTCCCGGTCGAAGTGACCATTCTGAATGTTAAATAAAACAATTAAAGAATCAAAATGGGAGCATGTCATAGAACAGCCAGTATGAAAAATAAACAAATGTTCAGAAAGGTAGAAGTTACCTGTTGCATGGTGTTCCACATTTCCTTCGCGGAAACATGGTTTTCTCCAGAAAGGCCAAACACTGGCAAGACTGTCACATTCACATTCTGAGTTTCGCAGGCAGCAACAGCAAAAGTGACAGGTGGATTATCCTTGGCTGTTCTGAAAAAATATAACAGCTTGTTAGCCTCTATAACATATCATTAAAAAGATTCACTAATTTGCAATCATCAACTCGAAGAAGAGACAATCAAAACTTACTTGTGATGCAGAAGCACCCCTGATACTCCATCTTCCGCACTGACCA
The DNA here is from genome assembly GCA_015844335.1 of Chrysopogon serrulatus. Lineage (NCBI taxonomy): Eukaryota > Viridiplantae > Streptophyta > Magnoliopsida > Poales > Poaceae > Chrysopogon > Chrysopogon serrulatus. The sequence continues at coordinate 63,147 of JADLZL010006131.1, read as the reverse complement.
TATTAGAAGATCAAACTATGAGTACAAACAACCCCCAAAAAAGAACTGAACAAGTATAGGTTATATCTACTGATCTACTTACATAAAGGGCTCATTGTAGTGGCCTCCTGAATTATGCGAAAAACCTCCAATAGAATTCTGTCATTAAGAAAATGTCACTAAAGGACACTTCTGAATAATAATTTAATGCACAGTCGGATTTGACTTCTGTAATACTTCAAACCTAATATCTTTTTGCAACATACGGTATTCTGAATTAAGCATAAAGCAATGGTGATAATGGACCTCAAACTTTAGGGACGGATCATTAGGGTAATATTCCCTAATGATCATCGATGAGCTGAGGTTTTAACACTGGGCAAACGGATATACCCTATGCACTTCGTCATGGAAATAAAACCGAAACAGCTTAGCAAAATTTTTGCAACAGACAGTGCACAAAAGTTAAAAAAAAAAAAACACACACACATAAATAAGCTGCACAGATGAAAAACTTTTAGATTTGTACTTACCGCCCATGTCATTAGCAGGCTTACTTTTTGCACGGTCTCTCCCAGTGTTTACTAGCTGTAATGAACAACCAAATAGAAAGGCTGTCAGGTAACCTATTGGATCAGAAGGATGTTTTAATATCAAAAGCGTCTAATATGAACAGTAAAATTCAATCGACAGATATACTATCATTGAACTATTCATTTATTCGTGAACAATTGGCATCTCCAAATTTCATGTACGACGACGATTATTTCATATTCCACTAGTTCTAAAATATTCAAATAGATTTTACACTAAGATGATGTTTCAGCAGCTTACTGACTGGCCATATGTGAACTCCATTTTAAAGAAAATATCTTGCATAAGATGGCATAGTAGGCTTTTTAAAACATCTTGCTAGGGAATAGGAAACAGGAAGGTCAAAATGTAGACCTGCAACAATTTTCAGCTTAGCATAAAATGAACTCCATTAGCCACTTACAGTATACACAAACACAGATGTTGGAAGGCTGCTATCCTTGTAATCATGAGGAATGAAAGGTGATATTTGACGACATGAGATTTTAAGGTCTGGATCTGGTTCACCTGCAACAAATTAAGAAAAATTTAAGAAGGGTCGAAATCACTGTGCTATAAACACACAGCCACCTTATTGAATTACAGTGCCCTATAAAACAACAAAGTGTATTGATAGGCAGAATTCAAAAAAAACAAATTCCTTGTGTTGCTTGAAATTTAAGCAATGTTACCATAGATCTACAACGGCATACCATCATAAACAGTCCATGCCCGAGGGAATAATGCATGATAGGTCGAAAGTGTTGACCACTCAAATTCCAGTCCCATGAAGATATTCCAGAGTCACTATTTTTCCTGAAATCACATAAAACATCATGTAAGATACTTCTACGGAAGAGATAGCACGAAAAGCACAAAATCTGACCAAGTTGTTAATCTGATCAGCATGCCTTGTTGCACCAATACAGTACCTTACTTGAAACCAAAACTAAATACCATAATTACAATTTTTATATTATCATTTAGGACCTAGTGGGAGTATATTGACCTTCCATCGCAAAGTTAGCATAACCATAACACAATTTATTGATACGATGAAAGCTGAGAAACATGCAAATTGGAAGGGATAAGCACAAGGACATAAATTAAACAGTAGCTTGTGCATGACTCTTAACATGACAATCTGCTCATAAGATGGCAAGTTTTAAGCACACAGAACGGGATGGTGACTTACTTCAGACCTTCATGATGTCCAGGAGCCAAAACTGATGAGTATTTCTTATTACCCCCATCTCGAGATACAAATATCTGAAAAAGCAGTATATTTAACTGTTCACACGTTGAACCTTATTATGGAAAACTAATACTAAAGTAACACTAAGGCCAAAATACTGAAAAATTTTGCAGCGCTCAGTATAAAAAAAGTGCAATCTACCTGAAATATAGCACAATCAATCATAAGAACTTAATTAAGTGTGTAGAGACATTAGAATAGGTACGCCTAAAGTTCTTGTGCCTACTAAAGAAGCAAAATGCATTATCAAAGAATGATACATGAAAGGAGCACGACCTAAAGTTACTGTACCTACTAAAGAAATGAAATGCATTATGGAAGATATGCATAGCAAAAGGTCAAGAAGCATAGCTAGACAAAAATTGCCCCCAGCAACCTTGGTTCATATATCAGTGAAAAAAGAAAGTGTCACCAGTCCACCATCAAGTGCCACTGTAACGATTTCGCAACCTTCCTAAACATCATAACCTTGGTTGCATGCAGCCATTGAGGAAAGGCAGTGTTATGCCAGCTTAACAAAGAAATATCATCTTATCTCACTCCCAAAAAAAAGGCAGTGGTCACATACTTCTAAATATGACAACCCATTTGGGTGTGGAACTTAAAAAGTGTTTTTGAAGTGATATGTTGAGCATCTATGGTACTCAAAAGGGCATGTCTTCATACACATCAAGATTCAGGAGTACAGAGAGCATTGCACACATATATCATACATCAATCCTTGGTCTAATAGCTATCAACAACAAGATAAGATAGAAGCATTACAGAGAACTGGTTCTCCATGACCGGCGAACTCTCACACAGACCAGGTATGATGTGCCAATTCTTGAACTCTCCCCTGAAACCTCTCGAAATGCTACCACTCCTGCAAAAAACCAATCTGCTGATATCAATGCAAAGTCCTCCAGAATGCATCGATATATGAATATGAAATTCAGATAAGCAATGGCATTAGCACGCACCCCATCCCACCAAGTGGCACACCCTGGGAAGCTGACGGTTTACAGCGCTCTTTTGTGAATGGATCGATAGGAGCTTTCTGCAAGCACAACAACAGACTTACATCCTGTCAGCACAGTTTTTGTATCCATTTTTGTTTTGACGAAATCAAGCATAGGATAGCTGATGTCACCCGTCCATGTGAGGCCTCCTCCCGAACATACGACCAGAGTCTCAGGCCAAGGCTCATCTGAAATTTCGGCAGCTGAATTTAGCAGGTAGCACCAAGAGCTTTGAACTAGAGGAACAGAAAGCAGCCGTCGTGAAACACCCAACAGAGAGGGCCGAATCCGTGAGGCGTCCCTACCATTCTCATTGCCTCCATGAAGGTGACACTGAACTCCTTGAGAATGTTAGCGTGGCTGTTGAGCCGCCTCCGCCACGCCTGCTCCGGCGGCGCCCCGCCATCGAAATCCAGCTGGGGCGAAGTAACAAGTTCCGAACGCCCGAAGCGTCACATCAGAGTCAGACCACCACCAAACAAGAGGAAAAAGCGACGCAGGAAGCCAAAAGCGGGACTCACCAGCTGCAGCGCGGTCCGGCCGACGTACTCCTCCGCCGGCCACGAGTTCTTCCGGCAGTGGAAGATGTGGCCGCTCACCATCGCGCCCGCTCGCCTCGAAATGCTACTTACCGCTTCTCACCACCTCAGCCCCACCACCGAAGCGGTCCTGCCCGGTGCCTCGCGCCGCCGATCGGGGATGCGCGCCCCCTGAGCTCCGGCCAATCCAGAGGAGATTCGCGGGCCGGGGGCGCCCTCACGCGCATCCCCGCGGCGACCGGGATCCCCGGCGGTACCTCTCCTCATCGCCCCGTGCCCCCGCAGAGATCGATGATTCGGCGCCCTCGGGATCGGCTTGTCGCGCCGCGCGCGGCCGCGGGAGCGACGAGCCGGCGCGCCGGTTGGATTGGACCGAACGAATCCAACCGGTTACTGTTAGTATCGGTCTCCCTGCTCCTCCTCCTCCTCCTCCTCTTCTGCTTTTTCTTTCGGCGGGGCTGTCGCTCGCCGCGCGCTGGTGGTGCGCTGTGGAGTCGTTCTCGACGAGCGGAGAAGGTGCGAGGAAGTCGACGGCGCACGCACTGGTGCTCGGACCGGACCAGAGGGTGGAGGGGGGGCTGCGCTGCGCTTCTGGAAGAGAAGAAGAAAGTGGTTACAGCCTGCCGCCTACCGGCCACGCACGCGCGTATGAATGGGGGTAGGGTACTTCTACTAGTAGCAGCCTAGTAGCCCGTTGGGTGGCGGTGCCAATTTGTGAGTTGGGGCGGGCGGTTTTTATTAACGTCTTCTCCTCCTTTTTTGACGGCAGTTCGTGGTCCTCGCGTCAGAATCCAACGAGATCAGGTGCATTTTTGTGGGCAGAAGAGGACGGATGTGTGCGGCCTAAGTTATCCAAGGACACGTAACGACGGGAACCGAACGAAACCTGCCGGTGATTTTGGGGGACGCCGGACGGCGGGACGGGCGCGGAGACTACACTAGACTGGAGGAATCGGTGCTGAATGCTACGCGGACGGAATAACGGATCGGAATCCCCTAGCATGCTTTTCGCGAGGAATGGAACAAATTCGTGTGGCGCGGATCGCTTTTGCTTAGGGACCGACCGTACCGGTTCGCGGTGCGTAATCACGTTGATGGAGTTAATTAATCTACTCATGTCTAATGTAAATGCGGAGATACGACTGAAAATCTGTGTTGAAAATATCTTTATGGAAGAGAGCTTTCACTGATTGTGTAGACAAACACAAGTACATTTTTTTTTTTCAAATCTCCTAGCCGTCTGAAAAAGGCATTATGTTCAACCGACTCACGCATACGGCCGACGCCGATTCCTTCCCTCCTCACCGCGTACCATCTCTCTTCGGTGAGGCCCCCACCGACGCAACCACCATGCCCCACCGCGCTCCTTCATGGGTGGTGGCTTGGGGCAGATTCGGCAGCGAAAGGCCCTTAACGCAACGGCGTTGGCATAGATAGGCCCTGGTGCGGCAATTCCGGCACGGCGACGACGTAGATCCAGTGGTGCGGCGGTCTCGATGATGTAGGTCCTCCTCCTCCTGGATCTAGGTTTCCGGTGAGCTCACCCCCTCTTCCAACTCCGGCAACCTTAGAAAGAAGGAGGGACCAAGGAAGGTATGTCGGCTAGGAGGTGGGGATGATGGAGAGCATTTTAGGGACCTTGGCGATGGTAGAGGTAGCCAAGCAAGATCAGGACGGGGGGCACCGCGGTCGTTCACCGGAGTTGAAGCAGACGACACTAGGAAGGGAGAAGAAGGAGGTCGCCGTGGGCACAATAAGGCTCGGCTGGAGGTCCCCGACTATGGCTACGGAACTCAAGCCAAACCCTACCATGCTGCGACGAGGGCGTTGGCGGTGACGGAGGCGAGAGCCGCGAGAGGAAGATGAACAGGCTCATCATCTAGTAGATGAAGATCCAATGGTGAAGAACCGTCGCCTCAAATTTCAGACGTCTCAAGAATAGCAATTCTCTTCTTTCTTGTTCTGATATATAAAGCATTATTAAAGCGGCTTTATGAGTTGCAACCAGATTCAACATACTATGGTGGATCGGGCTGTATGACTTTATGAGGCCAACGTTGGTCAAGTGGAGAAAATGAGATGAGGACGCGATTTTTTCTTATGAAAAAAGCAGGGCACTCATCGCTCGTGCTCACGGTGTAGTGTCTTTTCACGTTTCCTCAAACTTAGCAAAGGGAACAAAGGATCGAACACGGTAAGTACAAGTTGTTGGTGCGGAGTCGTATATTACTCCACATACGAAGGAAGCAAGGAAAAGAGACGGACGAGACGAACTCCAAGTCACGAAATCGATGAACGCTACATCATGATGCTACTGAAATTGTGAAACTAGATCTGGGTACACGTCGTGTTCATGTTCACATGCAGGGCCGTCATGAACTGGACGCTAAGTATGGTTTTGACTATTTATCTATTGAGGCATTTCGTAATCGCCCCCCTGTCTTTTTTAAAGCTTGTAGTATTAAAGAAAGTCAACTAAAGTGATGTTCAACATGTCTGAAATAATAATCTTTCCTACAGTAACGTCAGAGAACGATTCAACGACAGCACCGTCGTCTCGTCCGATCGCCCGATCGCTTTTCAGCGTTAAATTCATTCAACCATAAACAACAACAAAAAAAAAAAAAAAAAAACTTGGCGAGCTTAACCTCCCTCCGACTCCGAGTTCTTCCGATGCGGGCCTTTGGTCGCATCGCGGTTGATCGCATATACGGGTGCACCCCCACAAGTCCACCACGTTTGCTTTGGTCGCATCGCATCTCTGCGTCTGCGCGAATACTCAAAGCATCGCATCTCTGCCGTACTGCCAAAAAACTGGAGATCGGCGGCGGTGCCGGGGCGTCACGGGGCCGGCAGCCGCAGGTCGGCCATATCGGTCAGCACCACAGGCGCCCATGCACGTTGCAACCCGTCGGCGTCGCCACGTCTCGCCACGGGCAGCCTGGACTGCCGTCAGCTCGACGTGTGGATCCTGGACCTGGAGAGCCCCCGTGTCCCGAGCGCGGGGATCGGAGCCGGATCGAGCCGGCGCGGCGGTCGGACGCGCAGGCGCAGAGCCGTGGGGGCGGGCGGGCGACGCGACGCGCGGCACGCGGGCGCGAGCGCATGCATGCCGCTTTGCGGCTCCCCGGCCGGCCGTTGCCGACGTGCGTGCGAGGACAAGTTCGTCGCGGCAGCCGGCAGGAACAGCGACGTAAAGAATCTGACCTCAGAGTATTGATGAAGAAGGCAAAGTCGGCAAGGTCAAACGCCCGTCAGCATCCAGTGGCGCGGTACTGCCCAACCAAAAATTTAGGGTAATGCGTCCGCCCGACGTCGGACGCTTGTCCGGACACGCGCGCCGCGTTCGGACGGCGTCCTCCCCCGCGGCGGCGCCTCCCTTCTTCCTTCCCCCTCCCCCGCCCCCCGCCCGCCACCGCCCGCCCGCCCGCTGGCGCCGCGGGTTGCTCCGGCGAACCCTGCGCCAAGCGGCCGCCCCTTCCCTCCCCCCTGTTGCCGGCGTTCGCCCCGCCCGCCTACCCATACCCACCGCCCATCCAGCCCGCCCGGCTCGGCGGCGCCCTGGCCGCCGGCCACCGCCAACCAACCCGACGACGATCCGCCGCCAAGCCCCGGCCGGCCGGCCGGCCGAATCTACACCGGAGGGAAGGTTGAACCCTAACCCGGGGAAGCTCGCCGGAGTTGGAGAGGAGGAGGAGGAGGAGGAGGAGGGGAGAGACGAGAGAGGGAGGAGGAGGCCTACCCGCAGCGCTGGGGCCGCCATGGCCGGGCGCGAGCTCGGGCGGGTGGGGGCGCGGGAGCTCGCCGTCGCCGCCGTCGGGAGGGGAGGGGGTGTAACATTCTAAATGTTAATCAAGTGCATTGCATTTGCATTAATGCATAAGCATCATTTTGCATTTAAATCACAAGCATGAGCAATTGCAAGTTCCATGTGTGATGCCTATATGTTTGTGTAACAATCTCAAAAGTTGCTTAAAAATGTTTAGAATTATAATTGAGATAGGGTTTATGTACAAGTTTTTGCTTAAACATGCTCACATGTGATGATGATGCCTATTATGCTTGTTATCAAGTTGCTAAGTAGCTTAACATGTAAGTATGTGATTTAACCAGTTTTAGGGGTTAAGCCCTAAATGAAAGTTGAAGTATAAAATATATGCAACAACTTTTATTTAAGGACCTAAGGCTAAATCCCATCCTAAACTGCTCTAGCAATAGCCTTAAATTTGAATTTGAAACAAAATCAGGAAAAGACAGGATTTTTCTAAGTCCCTGAATTTCAGCACTTGATTCATTTTTCAGGGCTGAGTAATTATATTTTTTCATAAATAAAGATGGGAAACCAATTGCATCACTTGTTCATGAAAAGTTTACACTTTCATACCATGGAATTGGTTGAGCTTAATTATGGCTGTTTCGATTCTTAATTAGTTGCCTAACATAGCTAATCAATGTAATTAGCACTCTGGTTGCTGACTGTGACTGAATGAGCTCAAACAGTTTGTTTTTAGGGTAGTTTAGCACCTTGTAGCTTGCAAACCAATCCGAAGTAGAGCTTGACCCTTTAATCAAAGTTGTAGCCCACACATCAGAGAGCACCGTGGTGGATTTGGTTTGCCATTTGGCTACCTGAATCGAGAAGTAGAAAGGGCAAAAGATCGTGGTTTCAGTCGGTTCAGTTGGCAACAGTAGCCATAGCAGCAGCAGCTTCCCGTCGGCACGCCGTGCCCGCCGGGCGATTGGCCGCTGCCACGCCGTGCCCGCCTTTGTAGCTCGCGTCCGCCGCTGGCCGTAGGTGATCGGAGAAACCGTTTCGCGCCCATACCGCCCGGCCGACCGTCCCAGCTCGACGCCGCCTTCTCCTTCCTTTCCTCCTCTATTCACCGGGCGACACGGTATCGACTTCTCCGCGATTTGCTCGTGCAGCCATGCCCTCCTAGATACGTGGTCGAAGTTCGTGAAGTCCCTGTGTAACACCTCAAGTGTTAAGCTTGCATTAGGCTAATAATTAATTAACTGGATCATCATTAATCATGGCATAAGCATCATCAAGCATAAACCCTAACTTTTTCATTATTATTTCATGTGCTTGCAATTTAAATTTATGCTTGTTGTTAATTGTTTGATTTAGTTAATTAATTAGCTTGCTAATGACCTTGTCAAGTTTGGATCCACCTGCCCAGCATTTTGAAAAAAATTTGTCAAATTTTATTGCAAAAGTTTTGGTGCATTTTGGAGCAAAAAGAAAATTCATGGAAAATTTCCCTTTATGCCTTAAATTCAAAATAAATTTGTATTTCAAAATTTATTTGAATTTGGGGTTGAGCCTTAAATGAAAGTTGTTCATCTTAATTTTCTCTACAACTTTTATTTTGGGCACTTTTCATGAAAATGCTTTTAAAATTGTCAAATGGTTGCATTTCAGTTTGAATTCAAAATTTTAAAAAAAAATTCTAGCGAACCGAGCGGGCGATCCGCCCACTCGCCCGCGACCGTTCCACTCAGCGCGCCGCGTGTTAGGACGGGCGCCGTGGCCGACCCGGCGCGTAGCAGGCGCGCCACGCGCACGCCATGCGTCGCCGGGCGCCCGTGGCGGGCGTTCTCCGGCGACAGCGGGCCCCGCCACCACCGCGCCCGCCTACTCCCGCCTCGGCGCCGCTCGCTCTCTCCACCTCGCTCACTCACCCGCTCGCCACTCCCTTCCTCTCCAGCGACCGCAGCAGCGGCGCTGCGTGTCGCCGCCCGCTCGTCACCGCATGGCGAGCCCGCCCGTACCACCCGTCACACCAGCGCCCCGCCTTGCCGCCGCGCGCGTCGGCTCGCCGTGCCAGCGCCACCCTTCCACGCCCCCAGCCACCGTCGCGCGCCGGTAAGGGCGAATCGCCCGCTTCTTCTCCGGGCGACGGCCATTTGGAGCCACGCCACGCGGCCAGCCACCGCCCGCGTGTTCCGCCCGCTTCCACAAGCGCAAGGCGCGTCGCCGCAAGCCTATGCGGCCTCTCGCGCGCCATCCGCGGCGAGGCTCGCCGGAAGCCGCTGCCGTGCCGCCACCGCCGCCATTGCTCCCAGCGCCGCCGCACGCCGCCGCCGCCGTCCGGTGGTCGCCGACCCGCCAGCGCCGCCACCGGATGCGCCAAGGCCACCCTCGAGCACGCCGGGTGCCCGACCGCCGCCGGGCCGACTCGCCCGCCGAAGCTAGGGGGCCAACAACGGCGCCCAAGCCCGGCCGGGCTGGCAAGTGGGCCCGGTTTGACCTGGACCCGCTGGCCAGTGGCCCATGGTCCTATGGACCGGGTCCAGCTAGGGTGTTGGGCCGGGTTTTTCTTTAAAAAGAATTCCGAGAAAATGCTTTTAAATGCCTTTTAATCTATTGTGTGCACAAATGTGATCCAAATCTGGTGAAGTAAAGTTTGTTGGAAAGCTTATGAGTAGATCTACCAGATAAAAATATGTGATGCAATTTTTGAAATACTTTTCTGTATAGATTTAATTAATTGCTTAAAAGGATAGAATCTGAGTAAATGCATAGTAAATTGAATACTGCTCTGAAAAAATGTGATTCTTATTTTGTTAGACTTGTTATGTGATGTAGTTTCTGGAAAAAATAGGTGTCATGCAATTCCTGTACAAAAATATTGGAATATGATTGAAATTCAATTCTGGGCTGATTCTTGTATGATTTTTAATAAATTAATTATAAGGAATTATGCCTTGGTAATTTTTGCTGACTGCTCTTGTGCTAAGAAGTTCTAGAAAAAAATATGAAATCTATTGTTTGATACTTTTCATAGTACAAAGTTGTGAAATATGCATTTCTATCCTGCTGCTTAATCTTTTTGTGTAAACTGTTGTGCTTGATGATTTGTTATGAAAATTTTATCATGGTCTTGCTATAGCATGATGTAGCTCCTGTAATTTTTATAGATTTTTCTGAACTGTTTAGACAGAGGTCACAGTTCAAGCCTAATTATTCACATGAAATGATAAGTATTGGAATTAAATGATTTAAGGAGTTCTATATTACTTTTTGTGCACTTTTAATTATGTTATGCTTGCTGGTCCTGTTATGCAGCACCATAACTGAGATTTGATGGTTGGCTATGAATAGTAGTACTTCTCTTTATTCATGTGATGTGTGTGTGTGCCTACACACCACTCTTCTTTATGCACTTCTCTAAGTGTTTAGAGAAGAGATTTGCACGTACTCAGTAATTAAGTTAAGTTGTTTGCAGAGAAGAGATATGCACCTATTCTGTCAAAAGACTTGTTAATCATCCTCATTCATGAGCATCATACGTTGTGCATTCATGGTACTTATACATGTGCATCGCATCATACAGGTTCGCAGGAGGACCTCCCGTTTTTGGAGATGAGCAGGATCATCAGGAGGAACCCCAGCAGGAGGTTCCACAAGAAGGAGAGAAGGTCGAAGCAGAGGATCTACCGGAGTGCCCCAATCACAGGGCTAGTGACTTCGTTCGAGGCAAGCCCCAGAGCATTTTCTTACCTATGCTTTCTAACAGTCTAATTATGCTTTATGATTGTTGCATTAAGTATAGGAGTTGTGTGAAACCGTTGATGCATTATATCCTTGCTTTACCATTGAATTACCCACCTTGATATACCCTGCTAGTCTAGGGCGAGTATTATGCTTAGCTTGCTTAGACGGTAGAAGTCGGGTGATTTCCTGTCATCCGCGAGTATAGGTGGTTACTTATGATTGATGGAAGGCTTATGTTGATATCATCTGGTTGATGGTTATGGTTGTGATAAATGGAGACCGGGCGGAGTCTTGTGGGGTCTTTGGACCACAGTGATTCCGTCTGTGTCGATTAAGGACCGTACCGTTGTTGTACCCCAAGTCATATTGAACGCATGCCTCATATTTAGCTGGCCGGATAAGCACTTCCGACCGCGAAGCCTAACACTATCCAGGCCGGTTCTCGATCCGTTCGCACCGTATTGGAGATGGATGGGGGACCACGGGGCGCCAAGAGTAAGTCCGAGGTCCAGCATGGTCGGGCTAAGGCGGGCCGGGCGGTCCCCGGGTATGGTGGTTCTATGCGAGTCCGCGTACTTGTTTTTCCCGGATACGTGCCACGGTGATCTGTAGCTCACCGACGGGTGAGTGTGGTTTGTGTGAGGAATACCCCCTGAGCTCAGTAGTAATCGATTCGAATCGCCATCGTTCCTGAAACAAAGAACACCTTGACTTGAGCCGCAAAGATCGTAGTAATGATTATGGAATGTGGTTAATGATGATGAGTTAAGCTGATGAATATGCTTATGGTTACTACTTGTTTGCTTAATCATGATTAATGTACTATAATGATGCATAGTATAAGTGCTTACCTAGCATAAATAGGAATGATTAAGCTGAGCTACCACTTTAAATATCACTACCGCTTTTCCGTAAAAAGAGTCAAGCTATCCCCTGATAAAGCCTACCATACTCCTTGGAGTCTTTTATTTGAGTTAGTCGGGTAAGTCTAGCTGAGTACCTTCTCGTACTCAGGGTTTTTTTTTCCGCTTGTTGTTTGTGCAGATGGCCATACCTACCACGGGTATTGCGAGACCTGCTTATATCCAGTGGATTAAGTACCAAAGGGCAATGGTCGTTCTTACTACTCTTCCCACTTGCTTTTGTGGATTGATCATCAGGCTGGCATTGTATTAAACTCAAGTTTGTGTGTGTGGGTTGAGCTCTTAAAACTATCTTGTTTCCGCTACTTGGAAGTTGAAGAACTTGGTTTGTAATAACTCTATTTCCGCACTCTGATGTTATCGAACTATTTGTGAAATGTTGTAACGTGTGAATGGCAACGCTAAACTTGTACGATCTTGGTTGATGATGTTTGGTTTGAAATCCTTCGAGATTTCCGGACTACCGAGTTTATAACGGCTTAAGTGTGACAATTGCTTGCTTAGCGAGTGATTTTTCACTTATGCTTTTATAAATTGGTCGGTTCCTCTACACCCCGGCCACCTCTCACCGCATGGCTTTCGCATAAATAGCCCACACCGCCGCCGTCGCTTTTCTTTCAATTTACGCTCGCCGTCGGCCGATTTCGCTTTATCGTGAAATTCGCCACCGTTGTTCGCCATTTTCCCAATTACGCCGCCAATAGCCCCGCCACCTCCCTACGCCCGACATAACTAGTCTCGCTGGTTGCCATCGCCAGCCGCCTGCACGACCCTTGTCTTCTTTCGCGGCCGGCCGGAGTCCGCCCGCGCTCAACCTCACCGCCGTCGTCGCTCGATGAACCGTTTGGCTCGCCGTTTGCTTTATCGTGATCGCCTTTGAGCTAGGGGAGTGTGGTCGGCTCAATGTTTTCATCTCTATTTCACGTGACACGCCGGAACGCCTCTCGCCGCCGTGTCCACGCCGCCGGAGACGCCAGCTTCCGTGGCCGGCCCGCCGCACCATCTCCGACACAATAGACGTGAGCACCGCGACCGTAGACGATCACTGATGGATGCCAACCCTCATAATTTAATTCTATGGCACGCTAACGGTCGGAACACGCCGCGCCGGGCGAAGCCGCCTCCGCCGTGCGCCATCATCACCACCGAGCTCACGAAATCGCTTTGAGCTCGATTAGCTAGTCAAGGGTGTTTAGGGGAGTAAAAGGAAGCCGTAGCCGCCACTATTATCATTGGGGAATCACCGGAGGGCCGCCGCCGCCGCTTGGCCGCCGCCGCGCCATGGCCGCCGGGATGCTCGGCGAGGAGCCCTAGGGCCCAACCAACACCCTGGGTGATACGCTGGATCACCCCGAGCACGCAGCGAAGACCTGTCGCCGACGACCTCACCGCCGGTGAGTTATCGCCGGGTCAACGGGCGTCGCCGCCGCTTGGTCAGCGCGGAGGCACTGTGCGCTGACCGGGCGGGGCCCGCCAAGTCACCCACCGCGGCATGCAAGCTGGAAGAACACTGCTGCACGGCTGTTTTTCCTTTTATTTGAAATTCCAAATAATGCTGAGATTTGTCTTTTTTGTATAAAATTAATCTGAGTTCCAAAAATTCTAAAAATTTTTGTGTAGCCTCCCTGTGATGGAATCTATGTGGAAAAAATATAAAACCTAGAAAAATAGCTATTTTGTTTGATCAAAAATTACCCCTTTTAATTAATAAATAGACATTCTATGATTTTTCTAGAATAGAATATTAATCCAAAAAAATCATGAAAATTATTTTATATCCATTTCATGATAGTACCAATCTGTATAAAAAGTTTGAGAAGAATTTGAGAATATTTTATAAAATCATTATTTCTAAAATTAGAAATAAAAAAAAAAAAGAAAAGGAGTATGATTTCATGTGTGAAATATTTGAATATTCTAAATTCATACTTTGCTGTTTTAGATGGCTAGGGTACTGTTTGACCTTTAATTATTTCCAATTATATGGTATAAGCTTTATTATTTCATGTCATGCTTCTTGGGATATACAAATAAGTGTGTATGCATTACATATATACCTTTAATAGGAAAACCATTACCATGTGATACTTGTATGACTTCCTAAGTTATTTTGTTTTGCCTTGGATCATAAACCCCACTGATCCTCGGCCTTTCCATTGTTTAGTGGTAATAATTTAAATATACTAATTGATGAGTGATGAATGTTCCTTTGTGATAACTAAATCATTTCTTTCGGAGGAGATATGCACCTACTGCAGTGTGAGTTAAAAACAAGTAATCTTTAGCGTTTTTATAAACAATCTTGATAATATAGTGTTGTCATCGAGAAAAAGAGAACTGCACACATGGAACCTTATGTAGCTTTCCATCATTATCATGATCATCACATTGTGCATCATTTCATCTTATAGTTTTTCACCGGCGCATTCTATATGCATTCTTGGTATTCATACAATGCATACATTCGTATAGGATCCGAGGGAGAACCTACCGCCGAGTACACCGTGATCGAGGAGGATCCGCAGGAATCTCCACCCGGAGGAGAAGAAGAAACCACTGACTCTCTGCTAGAGTGTCCGAACCACGGTCCCTCTACTTTTCGCCGAGGCAAGCCCCGGAGCATCCTATTAACCCATTCTTTTTGAAATGCAAATATTTACTCCAATTTACTTTATTATATGCATTACGTTATAAGAATTGCGTGACACCGTTGTTGCATGAACACCTTGACCACTCAAATACACCCTTTTTATTCTACTAGTATTGGTAGATAGTTGATGCTTAGCCATGCTTAGATAATTAGAAGTCGGATGATTCCTGTCATCCGCAACCCGAGGTTGATACTTGTGATGTCCTTAATCATATGATGGATAATAATTGGAGACCGGACGGAGATTGTGTTTTCCGTCTGTGTCGATTAAGGACCGAGCCGTATTCTGGATCTAGGTGTGAGATTGAATAACTCGTTTCGACGGTGAAACCGATTAGCCTATTCGAGGTGGTTCTTGAACCGGCCCGATGCATTGCTTGGACGATCGGACGGGGAAAGGGTATCGTCAAGACCCCAAGTGACTACGGACTCGGGCTGAACGGGCATGACTTGTGAGACGCAGCACCATGAGCTTTGCAACCGGATTCAATTCCATCTTTCGAATAGAGTGAATGCTGACTCGAAAGCAGGCTTTGGTCCGGCTTGCGAGGGTGTGTGATACGGGCTTTACCCAAATGGTGTGTAATCGATTCGAATCGCCGTCTCTCCCGGATAGTGAGAAACTCATACCCGACCGCAGCAGACGTAGTTAAGAAATGATAACTAATGTTGAGATTAGAAGGACTGTGTTATGGTACCTCACTTCGTAGAATTGTTTGCTATAAATTTAAAAGGTAATGTAGCCAATGTAAGAGTAGCTCTAAATAGTCAAGGAACTTGATCATAAAAATTGAAATAAGGATTTTCGTTAGTAAGCGTTTTTCCCGCAAAGGTTGTTAGCCAATAAACCTCCCTTTATATTTGTCATGTACCCTTGAAACCTTTTTCTTTTCCCTCGTCGGGTAAGTCTTGCGGAGTACAATTGAGTACTCGGGGTTTTTACCCATCGTTGCAGGTGACTTGCTTTATGAGGATTATTGTGTTACTTGCTTTAATCCTGTGGATGACGTGGATGAGTAAGGGCCAGGGGGCTTGGCCATATCCATAACTCTGTCACCATGCTTGTAAAGGAGGCTTGAATAAAACTGTGTGTAAAAAAACACTTATGTTATTGTAGTTTGAAATAACGACTACTTTTATGTAACATATTGGAATCGGTATTGTAATAACACTTTCGATGTATAATTATTTCCGCCGTACTCGTATGCTGATGTATGATATACCTTGATCATGATCCCGGTTGTAAGTTGATTTACCGAGGTCCTTCGTGACACTCGGCGGACTACCGGATTTATTCGAGAAGCGGTGTATGCGTGTCAACGTTATTACGGGGATAGTTACGCTTAATCTCGGATGGATTGGTCGGTTCGTCACAGAGGAGGGGGAGCGCGAGCTCGGGCGCGGGGAGGAGTGCCGCCGCCGGGGAGGGGAGGGGGGGGGGAGGGGGAGGGAGGAGCGGGGGGCGGGGGAGGGCGGCGTCCGTCCGCACGTCGCGGACGGACGCCTTAGGTGTAGCATTACCTAAAAATTTATGGCACAGTTTAGTACCTATCCAACTTGTTCGCTTCAGCTTAAAAATTTATGGCATAGTTTTCATACAGTACTTCTCATGTCACGTAGAATACACACATAAAAAACCATAACTTCTCTCTTGGAGGAACTAAAATCTGCTTAATAAACCATGTTATTTGACTGAATTCAACATTTCACTATTTTCCAAAATTTACATATAAATCTATCTTAAATTTTTATTGAGATTGATTTTATAAATCATCATGCTACTTTGTTTCTACTTTGTAACTTATAACACCTTTTTAACTTCGCTCTCTTAGGAAAGAAATATAACAGATAAGTATCTTTCGTATAGCCAACAACATACAAATATAATCTATATAAAACCATATTAGCTTAATTAATATATGTTTAAATTATGATTATTAAAATACTTTCAATTTAGAGGATCCAAATATGACTTATACATTTTTGTGGTATACACGTATCTTTTTACATGAAGCAATGACTAAAACGTAAATGAGATGGTGTTAAGTGCGGTACAGTCAACATGTAGAGTGGATATCAACTGTTTAGACTCTAAGACGTTACAAGTGGTATTTAAGCCAACCTTTGTGGACATGATTGTGTGTGGGTCAAGGTATTAGGATGCAAGACCACATGAATCAAGAGGGTTTAGCTCCAACTTAGTTATTAAAGGTGAGTTAGACCAACATATGTCTTCTATACTCCATTTCATTCACTATCCCAAGGTTAATAATTTTACACGAACCAAGGGCGGAAGCATAAGCAGGATGATTTGTGTGATTCAGTGCTACAAAAAAATCTTTTGCGAGGCGTTTGGAAATAGAACTCGGAGGCGGGCAGACATTTCAACCGCCTCGGTTAATGACTAGAATTAACCGAGGCAGTCATTTTTATTAACCGAGACAGTTACAAATAACCACCTCGTAAAATCAATTTACCGAGGCAGTTATATTATAAGGCCCGTCTCCGTAAATTACGGCCCAACCCAGAACCAACACAAAGCCCATAACTCGCTAGCTACCGGGCTCATATATAATTGAGCCTTAGGGTTTCCTTCACTGCCGTCTCTCTCTCTTCCGTGCGCACGCCGACACTTCTCGCTCTCTCTCACACTCTTATCCTCCCTTCCCTCAGCACGCGACTCTCTTCCCTTCCCTCGGCCAGCGGCCTTCTCCTCCCTTCTCTCGGCCGGCGGCCTTCTCCATGCGGTGGCGAGTTGGTGGCGGTGGCGGCGGGCCGCGGTGGCGCCCCTTCATCCCCACCCGGCAACGGTGGCGGCGGCGGGCCAAGTCGGCGGGGCACGCCCCGGCGCCGCCCCTTCATCCCCATCGGCAATGGTGGCGGCGGCGCGGCCACACGCGGCCACGCCGGCCGCCAGCAGCGGTGGCATCCCTTCATCCCCATCGCCAACGGTGGCGGCGGCGGGCGGCGCGTGCGAGCCTCCTCCCATCCTCCGGCGTCGGCTGGGTGACGGCAGCAAAGACGACCAGACTTGGGGTAGCGGTGGCGGGCGGCGGCGGATGCCGCGATGGCGGCGGATTCGCTTTGCGTGTCCGCATCCGGCCCATTTGGGCTAGGATTTTCTTTTTTTGGTTTTTTTTTATGATTTTTTTCGAGGCGGGCGTTTTAACCGCCTCGGGAATCATTCATTAATCAGACGATACCTCCGAGGCGGCAGTGTTTGCCCGCCTCGGTTAATGAATTCTAACCGCCTCTAAAAAAAAATTTATGTAGTAGTGATTTGCTTAACACATAAAATAGTAGTGAATCGTTTGAACTCTGAGGTTACATAGGACCCTATGAGCATGAGTGGAAACTTCAGTAAAAACATTTCGCTTCATTTCATATAAGACCGTATATAAGATTTAAATATATAGATCTTTAAAACTGTGAAATGCTAGGATGGTGTACTATCACCGTATGCCGTGCGGCTCAACGGCTGTTTGTATATTTATTTGATCTTTGTATTTAGACGGGTCAAAAACATCGACTTTGCTTAGTACAGAAGAATACTATTGTTTATGAGAAGGAATAGATATTAATAATCACGTCATATATTTTCATAGGAAATCTATTTTGAGGTATAAATTCTGATAATCTTTATTATAAATATAGTTAAAGTTAAGATTGATTGATTCTTTGGAATGTGAGATATACATTAGAGCGGAGGCGGAGGGAGTATGGTCTAACGAAGATAGTAGCTTCCTGATAAATTAAGTATATATATTTTGCTTTAAATTTGTTCAAGTTTGAGAAGCCCCTTTTAATATACTCGAGCTATTTTGCCTCCAGAATTGTTCAAGCTAGTTCGAAGTTTTCTTCTACAGGCATAGTCTAGCTTAGATTTTCATCCAACTAAATCCATTTTTACCATTTGATTGACAGGCACTAATTCTCGGTAGGGCTGGTGGCCAGAAGTCCTACATTACAGCTCCTGTCTAGAAAACGGGCGCGCAACTTATCGCTTCCGGAAAGCACGAAACTCATACTCCTACTTGAGACCAACGGCAACGCGAACCCGACCCTTCCGTTTAGATTTCGGACCTGCCTCTTCGAGTTTGGACGCACGCGTCGGCACCGCCCCGAACCGGCGAACCCTCCCGCACTGGAACCGCCGCCGTCCCGACGACAGCGTTCACGTGCGGCGGAGGGCTGCTGACGCACGGAGACCCCAGGAAAATTAAAAAAATAAGAATCCACTTCACTCACCGTCGCCGGAAAGGAAAACGCTGCCACACAACAAAAGCGGGCCTCATGCTCGGGGGGGGGTGGGGGGGCGCAGGGCGGGGCGCGGGCAAGAAGCGGGCCTTGCCTTTGCTAGTGGTCTCTGTCCTTGCCTTTTTTTTATGGATACATACATGATTATAGCAATAATAACTTGTGGCCTTGCGATTGCGTCCACACCAACCGCGACACGGCACGGCGCCACGGTGGCCTTTTTCTTTCCATCGGGACCACAACAGGCGCACGCCTCGTGCTGTCGAGCACTGCACAGCAGCCTCGTAGAGCTCTCGTGCGATACTGCGATCTCTTTCCACCGTCGTCGCTTCCCGTGCTCGAAGAACCCCCCTCCTTTTTTTTCAGCTCCCCGTGCTCGTGCCCGAGCCTGATTGCCTGTGGCCCCATATTTCCCGTTACGTCTGCGTGCCCAAGAGCCACAGGCCACTAGATTTTTTTAGGCCATTATCGTGCTCCAACCTTCAAGTCGGGTGCTTTTCTATAATGCCGGGACCGTGACTGCTGTCCCGTCACGGCCTGCGAAAGCACGTCCACGTCGCATCGTACTTGCGTGAATTATTCTGCACTCGGCCAAAGCCTTCGGGAATCGTCAATCATCATGGATGGACGGATGCCCGGGAGAGTAACAGCGGGTCCGGTCGATGATGGTAGAGTAAC
The DNA here is from genome assembly GCA_015844335.1 of Chrysopogon serrulatus. Lineage (NCBI taxonomy): Eukaryota > Viridiplantae > Streptophyta > Magnoliopsida > Poales > Poaceae > Chrysopogon > Chrysopogon serrulatus. The sequence continues at coordinate 43,791 of JADLZL010006131.1, read as the reverse complement.
TAACGGTAACGCATGCTCGCTTTTACCTGATGCTGATGTCGACGAGTTCCGGAAAGGAGTGACTCCACGTTCCTCTGCTCAGGATCCAAGTTAATAATATCGGTTCGCGAATAAATTTTCTTAGCCACAAATACTGGAACTACTAGTACACTTTATTCAATCTGGGGGAAAAAAAATAGCGCAACGCTATCTCTCTCTTTCGTTTGCACGGACGACGAATAGCGCCAAAAAGAAAAGAATACATTAGCGCAATATACAAGGACGAGCAACCCGTGAGCATGCTACTTCGATTGTGTTGTACTGTTGTTAGCTCAATTTTCTCTTTTGATATAGGTGCGTAGCTCGGTCCACATATTCGAAGTACAGTTCCCCTGTCTTTGTCCTAAATCAGAACTGTCCCTACTGCATATATAAACGCACTAGCATTGCAGGTCCCGGCCGGATTTTTGGAAACGAAAACCACACGAAAAAGAAACAGCCCAATTGCGATTATAACGTAATAATAACACTACACTAAAAACGCTTAGCTTAAAGCTAGGCATAGGGGTGCGGTACAGGGCAGGCACGGCTCGCCGGCACGCAACCGGCGGCCCTCAACGCTTTCCCTGCCACACGCGCCGGCTTTCGCTCGTCACGTCACCTACCCTACGAACGAAGCACAAAACCCCCCCAGGCCTCAGATGCAAACATGGGAACGAATGATTATCAAAAAAAAAAAAACATGGGAACGAATGTGTACGCACGGCCCTTGGGCCGCTAGCCCACCCGTGGCTGGTTCGCGGTCCGCTCCGCGCCTGTTACCGTCGCTGGGCCGCGCTCCATGCCCAACCCACCAGGCCAACAACGCATGGCGCGGCATCAGCAGCCCGCCCCGCGCCACGGATTGGCTCCCGGCCCAATCCGGCGAGAGACTTCCTCGGCCACGGCCTGCTGCCGCCAGCGTGACCGCCTCAGCCACGCCACTGCTCGCGACATCACCCAGCTTCCTCCCTCCTCTTCCTAGTCTACTAAAGGAATTCCCCGCGCATTGATGCGGGAATTAGCGAATTAATAGCTCTTATACTACATTATAGCGCATGAAATATTTAGAACTGACTTTAGGTATAATTTAAAAAGATAAGCAGCTAGCTTGCTATTGGACAACTCATAAATTACAATATGCATTTTCTTTGCTAATTGCTATTGTGCAAAAGATCATATAAGTATTAAAATGTAAGATCTAAATTTTATAAAATTATACATGACTACTTGACAAAGCATGGAAAAAGAGGTGGAAAAGTGGAATCAAACTAAATGAAACAACGCAATACATCATCCATGACCATGAGTCTCAATCGATAAAAACAGATAATGATAGTATGTAAAGAAGTCTCATCCGCAGCTCATCTATTACTCGGCATTAATGAATTGTAAAAAAGTTATCGAAATATATCCATGTGGGGTCTTGTTTTGAAGAGTTTATTACGAGGAACACCATGGTGCAATTAGATTTTAATTACCATACTTGGTTTAGGTGCTATGACTTTTTTTCTATTTCAAAAAATAGCTAGTGGGAGATAATTAAGATTAAGTGGGGGTTGACATCATTATACATCACTTTTTGAAAATTCTAATTTTTGATTAGAGGAGATCCCTTAGTGGGTCTTAGAATTATAGGAGTATAGGATTCTAGTTCTAAAGGCGCTTGCTTGCTTCTTCCTCGTTTCTCCTCCCCCCATTTGTCGCACCAAAGAAAAGAGGAAGAAAAAGAAAAAGTCCACGAGGTACCGTGCGGTACGGCGGCCGTACGCCCTCGACCCTCGCCGTGGCCTCCCGGGACGCCACACTCCTCGGTGACCGACCGACCCCGAAAGGTGCGTGCCCGTCGCATCGTCGTCCTCGCGACGCCGACCCTTGCTTACCCCAAAAGGCTATCCATCCGAGTCAGAAGCACCTCACGACGGCCACCACTTCGTCGTTCATCTTAATTATTCATCTTAATCTTAATTATTAAACCCAAAACCCGTCAACAGCAGCAACTAACCCATCAGATCATGTCATCACTACAGCTCGTCGCCCAGTCGCATTGCAGTTGGGTCTTGGGGAATCTCACTCGCTCGCTGTACAAGCTGCATGCATTTTCAATGCGCATCCTCTGCCGTGACAGGCCAGCTCTACACGGAGTACCCCAATATTCTCTTCTCACCGGACAGCGCATGCATCGGTGGTTGACAAGAACTGCTCGATTGCAATATTTTTTTTTATAAGCGATTCAATCGTTATATACGTAGGGTGTACCCGCGCCGCCTATCACACACGTGCACTTGGCCTCAGCATTCAGAGATCAGACTGAATACGATATGGATGCCGCTCTAGTACGTTATACATACATACATTGCAAGGGGACGTCACGTACGGTACGTGTTCCAGGCAAATGCAACTGGGAAATTTCAATCAATCCCGAAAAGATTCTATTCTACTAGTTGTTATCAAGATGACGAGATCATTTCCTAGTATACCGGTTCTTATTGAGACGACGAGATAAAGTTTCCTCTAATATACCGGTTCTTCTGACAGATGGCAGCGTAACCTAAACCTCGACGTGATTACATTCTGACCGACGTAGCAGCAACTCGTTTATTTATTTTATTTTTCTATCCATCCGCAACGACCGGAGCGACTAGTCTTCTCGGCGAGAAATCCCGGCCGCAACCGCCTAACCGCCGGACTCCGGAGCCGCCTGGTCAGTTGAGGGACGGGACGGCGGCTGAGCCCAGCCATGGCCGCGGTGCTCGGCGCGTTCGTGCCGGATACCGCGGTGCGGTGGCGCGGGGTGGTGACGGGGGAGGTGGCGCGCCGGATGGGCGTCGAGCCGGAGGCCAAGACGCTGGTGGCGAGGCTGGAGCGGGTGGGCGCCGCGGTGCCGGACGCCGAGGCCCGGCCCGCGTGCGGGGACGACGGCGCGGCGCGGTGGCTGGCCAATGTGCGCGCCGCCGCTTACGACGCGGACGGGGCCGTCGACCGCTGCAGGGTCGCCGCGCGCCGGCGCAGGGCCCCCCCACCAACAGCAGCAGAGCCACCACCACCAGGCAAGATCACCGCTCCGATCCATACAACTATAATCACGGCGATTCTGCAGGGTCTGTTGCAGTTTCACTGTTGCAGGCAGATCCATTGACTCGGCTCCTTTCTTCCTGGTCGATCGGCAGGCTCTTCCTCGGCTGCTGTCCTCCTGCTGCGACACGGACGTGTCCTGTGGCGACATCATGGCTGACATCAACGGCCTGAACCGGAAGCTGCAGGTCATCCTCAAGGAGAAGCACCGCCTCCAGCTCCGCTCATCCCTCGGCGAGCATCAGTCAGCGCCGGCGCGGACGGCACATAGGTTCACCCGGGCTTCTGACGCTGACATCGTGGGCTCCAGGATCGAGGACGACGCGGCCGGCCTCGTCCGCCAGCTGACAGAGACGGACGGAGCTACCGGCTGCACGATCGTCGCCATTATTGGCCCCGACGGCATCGGCAAGACCACGCTGGCCAACAAGATGTACGGCAGCGAGAGGATACGGCGCGGCTTCGAGGCGAGGTCATGGGTGCGCATTCCCAGGGAGTACAACGAGGCCGCCCTGCTCGCCCAGGTCATCGACTCGTTCGGCGGCGACACAACGGGCGACGAGAGCTTCGCCAACCTCGCGAAGACGCTGGTCAGGCTGGTGGAGAAGAGGAGGCTCTTGCTCGTGCTGGACGACGTGCGGTGCGGCGCGGTGTGGGAAGACGTGCTGAGGAGACCGCTGGAGCGCGCTGGACGCGGCAGCAAGGTGGTGATCACGGCGCGGCACGGCAGCATTGCCCGGGAGATGGGCGCCGGCCACGTCCACCGCGTCAAGAAGCTGGACGTCGACGATGGCTGGCTGCTGCTTCGCATGGCGGCCTCTGTTGCTGACGAGGCCACGGCCGGCGAACTGAAGGGCGTCGGTGAGGGGATAGCTGATAAGTGCGGCGGTGTGCCGTTGGCGATCAAGGCTGTCGCTGGCGTCCTGGGGACACGGGACGCGAGCGCCCGAGAGTGGGGCGAGGTGCTCGCCAGCCCGGCGTGGTTGGTGAAGGGGCTCGCGGAGGATGCCATGAAGCCGCTGTACCTGTGCTACGACGACCTGCCGTGCCACCTCAAGCAATGCTTCCTGTACTGCTCGCTGTTCCCCTCTGACCTCGCCATGGATAGGCGCGTGCTCGTGCAGCTGTGGATAGCTGAAGGCTTCGTGCAGATCAGAGCCGACGCCAGTGTCGAGGAGGTGGCCGAAGAGTACTACGATGAGCTCGTCAGAAGGCACCTTCTCCAGCCGGGAGAGGAAGATGAACACGGTGGCGCCGTGTGGTGCACCATGCACGAGATGCTGCGAGCACTGGCGCAGCTGCTCTCACATGGTGAGGAGTTGACCGGCGACTCGTATCGACTGTTGGTCGACAGCGATGCCCCGTTCACACCACGGCGTGTTTCGCTCCCGAGAAGGAACCTGGCTGCGGTACCTGAGAAGATTCTCAAGTTAGAAAGGGTAAGAACACTGCTTCTTCAAAAGAACCCACTTACGATTGAAGAAAGCATCTTTACAAGATTGCAACATCTTAAAGTACTAGACCTCAGCAAAACAGCAGTCGAGCTTGTTCCAGAGAATCTGGGCAATCTTGTTTACCTGAGGTTCCTGAACCTGTCTCACACAAGGATTCAGGCAATTCCAGAATCCATAGGCAACCTGTGGAGCCTGAAATTCCTTTTGCTAAGAGGGTGCAAGACACTGCACGCGCTGCCAAAAGGGATAGAGCATCTGAGAGGTCTCAGGGACCTTGACCTTGCTGGCACAGTGATCAACGACGCGGCATTCAGAGTAGGCCATCTGAGAAGCATCACATCACTCTGCTGCTTCACCGTGACGAGCAAAGAGGCTCGTGCAGCTCAGGATAGGAGCGGGTGGCCTCTGGATGAGCTCAAGAACTTATCTCAGCTGAGAACACTGCACATACAGAAGCTTGAGAAGGCTGCTAATCGATCCGAGGCAACTCAGATGTTACTCGATGCCAAGAAATGTCTCAGGGAGCTCGAGCTGTCGTGCAGCAGCACAGTTAGGCCATTTCAAACACCGGAGTTGGTCAGAAAGATTGAGGATATCTTCGAAGAGATGAATCCGCCATTCTGTCTGGAGTCATTGAAGCTTGTAAACTACTTTGGGACCAAATTCCCAAGATGGCTATCGGTGGCCTTCCTGCCAAATCTCCGTGATCTAGACATTGTTGGGTGCAACTTCTGCCAGTCCTTTCCTCCACTAGGCCGTTTGCCAGAACTGAGATCATTGTGCATAGCAGACTCTGTAGGTCTCAAGGACATAGATGCAGAGTTCACTGGCACTGAAAACCCGCATCAGGTGCCGTTTCCAAAGCTGGAAAATCTGCACTTGCAAGGGCTGCAGAAGCTCGAGACATGGACAGACATTAAGCCAGGGGCATTTCCATCTCTGCGGGCAATTCAACTTGAGAGCTGCCCCAAGCTGCAACATCTTCCTGCTGGCCTCAGACATGTGACATTCCTGACCAAGCTGCACATAGCGGATATGGCAAGCCTCGAGGCTGTGGATGACATTGCTACACTGAGGGAATTGAGTGTTTGGAACACTCCTAATTTGAAGAGGATATCAAACCTGTCCTCCCTTGAAGATATCAACATGGGCTACTGCCCTGTACTGGAGAGTGTGGAGAATGTAGACGGATTACAAACAGTGCACATTTTTTATCATGACCTGCGGGAAATGCCCAGATGGATTGAGGCACATGCTTCCAAGCTTCGAACACTGAATTTCACAAGCACAGTTGCGCTGCTGAAAAGGTGCTTGGTTGATGGTCCAGACTGGCCTGTGATCAAGGACATCAAGGAAGTACATGGGTACTCCACTGGTTCCAGCTACATATATTATAATAGGAGCCCTTATATCTTTGAGAGCAATGTGAGTGATGAAGATAACCTCAGTGTCAGAGAGAATGAAGCGGATCCTGATAATCTTGATGATATTTCAGTTTCATCTTCAGGTACTGGTTATCTAGAAATCAAAGGATTCTTTGACTCAAAAGTGTTGAAGGAAGGAACTACCAGGGCAGAAGAAATTGTATCGAGTAGGAGTGTTGGGAGGACCATGCTGGGGCTCACTCATCATCGCTTGCATAAGCTAGCAGAAGTTGCCCCTGAAGATGATGAGGTTGAGGACGGAGCAGATTCAGCAGTGCTGCTTCCTTCTAATCCAACAAGAGCTACAGCATCTGCAGCAAAAGTTGGTCGTGTCATGACTGATTATCATAATGATCCTGGTTCATTGCCAAAAGCTACAAGTCATGAGTCTCAAGCAATAACCAATGATGAAATCTGTCATGATAACATAGTAACAACGGTCTTTCCCAGGCAAAGCTGGTCCAAAACAGTAAAGGACGATTCTCCAGAACGTAGCACTGACGGATATGCTAACCTTACCAAATCTGCTGCTCCAATTGGTCATAACTTGGTCCATCAAGGGTCCCAAGCAATCAACAGTACTGAAATTGATCAAGGTTCGAACTTCAGTAGTATCCAAAGGAAGAAACATACATCCAAGAAAGGAGAAGGTATCACTACTGATGTTACTGTCTCTAAAGACATTAGCCTAGTTCATTCAAGGCAAGTGATGACATCCAATAAAGGAAAAGATGATTTTGCTGATAATGCTGCAGCTAGCATCTGTTCATCTGATATAGTAAGTCAGAAACACATTAAGGGCCAGACTGCAACTTTTTCTGCAAATGGAAGCATAAATGCAACTCCAATGCCAGAAAATCCATCAGACAAAGAAGTACAAGAGAAATCTGATGGTGTCAATGCTACCAGTTTCATCCATGAGTCATCGCATACAGTCTTTGTCACTGAAACCACTCGAGACCTGGCATCCAGTTTAACACACAGCAAGCAACAGATGTCCGGCAAACAGAGAGAAGTTTCTGATGCTCTTGGTCCTGCTAATGCTATTGACAACAGTGGAAATCAGATGGACGACGGCAATATCAGTTCGTCGTCAGTCAATGCAAATCATGAAGAATCCAAAGCAATCGGTACTAGTACAACTAACTGTGATTCAGGGCCTTGCAAATTGCTTGTCGGTTTAGCCTGCAGCAACCAACAGACAATGAAGACACTACAGGCAGCTTCTGTGGATCAAAACAATGGCACAGACGCTTCATCCATGAAGAAAAGTCTTGGCATGAAAAGCAAAATCAAGGAGACAGCCAGCAGCAGATGTGCAGTTGAATCAGTGAAATATTCATCAGGTGAAACAGATGAGAACATCAACCGATCCCTGCCGAAGATAGCAGAGCCTGTGTCTCATCCCATTGACCTCACGGAAGTAGCCATGAGAAAGTCAGAAGCCACCACGGCAAGGACACACTCCATCAATGAGGCAGTGAACAATGACCGTAACGATAAGGACGTGCCATGCTCCATCGAGGCCAAGGCCGACGGTTCTCAACAGTGGGTTGACACTGACACGGACACCCTGCGCGCTCGGTTCGTCGACTCAATGCAGCACTTGCGCAGGATGGCATCTCGGCGGCGCCATCATCGGCAGAGGAAGCGCGTCTCGAATAACAAGTGGAGTCTCGGGCCAGCACTGGTGGTCATCCTTCTGCTTGTCTCCGCGGTGGAGCTCTTGTTCATACTTTGGCTGTACCGGAGGCTCCTGAATCAAAATTAGGCAAAATGTATGGTACTGCTCTCTTGGAGTTCTTCAAGTTCTGCTTCTCGATTATCTTAATATAAGTGTATGATTTAGTAATGCATACCTTGTGTAGAAGAATCGCGTGGAGATGGGCAGATGGCGTTCCAGAATCCAGATACGAAGGTCGAAGGGTGATTCAGGCATTCAGCCGACTGGTTTGGCGGGAGATCCTGAAATTTAAAGGATCTTGGCGGCAAAACATTTCGGTAGCGCAGTGCTCCTCTAGCGGCCTAGCCTGCACAAGCGGGGAGAGAAAAAGAGGAGCCAAAGCCCAAAAGCCATTGTGGGGAACCGGAAACGAAACGGAGGTAGGATGAAGCGGCAGCAGCACCGGAAGAATTACCGGAGCGGGATGCGGTCGGCCGATGGGCAGACCACGCTCAAATCCTTTCTCTTCAAACCCAGGTATACATCTGATTCGCATCCATCCCAATTTTTTCCCCCTCGAGTCCAGTTCTTCAATCTGTGTCGCTTGCGTTCCCTCTTCGTGCTTCAGGGTTGTCGATGGGGTACCGCCGCCGCTACCGCCGCCGGAGGAGGTGATGGAGGCGCCGATCTGTCCGCCAGAGCCGCCGAAGCGGGAGATTGTCAGAGTCACCAAGGCCATCATTAAGGAGAAGGCGAGCGCGTTCTCCTCCGTGGGCTCCGCGGGGAAGGACGAAGGCGGCGGCGCGGGCGGCGCTTTGAGCGCGGCGGTCTTCAAGCGGTTCCACAGTTCAACCCCAGGGGCGAGGGCGGAAGGCGGCCAGGTGGATGCAGGGGAAGACGGCGACCGCGACTTCGGCGGTGCTGGCGACGCCCGGCTGGACGTCGAGGAGACCGGGGCGGAGAGCCGCCGCGAGCCCAGGAGTAAGCGGAAGAGCCCCCTTGGTACGCATCCAACCATGCTCGTCTTGCATTTCTCTCACAAATTGCTCCGACCTTCCCTCGTTTCAATCTGTCACTCGATGATGACAATATCGATCTATCCAGGCGGCGGCGACGAGCACGGTAGCGACGCCAAGGCCAGACGCGTGGTGGTGCTCGGCGACGACCCGAGGCCGCGGCCGCGGCCGGCGAGTATGCGGGGGCGCGCCAGGCCCAGCACCCGCGGCGGTGAGGGTGGGGGAGAGGGCGGCCGCGCCCTGTACAACCACTGTAAGATCGAGATCCCTTCTCCCGAACTCTTGTTAACGGCCGGTGAGCCGGTGAGCAAACAGCAACCGACGTGGTGACTTGTTTTGGTGGCAGACGCGAGCGGTGGCGGGTGGTGGCACGGCGACATGGAGGGTGTGGACGGGGAAGAGGTCGGCTGGACGGACGACATGTGGGAGGGGATGGGATCCGTCACGCTCGGCGGCTTGGAGTGGCACTAGCCGCCGGCCGCCTGCAGAGCAGAACCGGCCCAACCGCCACGGCAACCGGCAGAGTATTACTAGTATCCCTAGTTATTACTAGTAGGAATTGATGAATTAGGCAGCGCGGCATGTCAGCTCTGTTTGATATTAGGAATTCAAAGAACATTATAGTTTCCGGTGGAATCATGAAGCATTGTCGCTCAACAAGCTGGATCAAAAATGTTTTTCAGACCTGTTAGAATGTCATGTGGTGCTTGCATGTTTAGCTATGGGAATTGTAAAAGCAGTGGGTGAACCGTGCAAATAGTACAGTTAGTCTCACTATGGCTTTTTTGTCATATAAATAATGTATAAACATGTTTGAGAATATATGGCTTTATATAGATGTGTGGTGAAGGTGCATGGGCTGGATAGGGCTTTTAGACGTCTGATTTTGGATCTTTAGTGGTTTTTTTGTCATATAATATAATATTACTTCAGGCTTGATTAGGCTGGGGATTGCTAAAACTAGTGTTGCTTTGTGTGAGTTTGTGAGCAGGGAGATGATCCTTGGCGGCAATGTAATGACGTTGTGAAGGTAAATCTCGTGGCTAAGCAATCACGGACACTGAACTCATACTAACTTGGATTAGAATTCAGAGTTCTGAACCCAATTGGATGCTGAATCAGATGGCTAGATTAAGTACCCTGCGTAATAAATTCACAAAAGGGAATCTCTGACCAGCCCCATGTATTTGCTGCTTTTGACATCATATTCATTAGTTTTCAGCATGTTCACTCTGGTTCATCTACTAACAATGCATGTGTTTTTGGCCATGCTGGTTGTTTCAGTAATTTTTATTTTTGCTTGCCCTCAATGTCTTGTGTATATGTGGCTACTTTGTTCCCCAGGCCATGACATCTTCAATTTCATGTTTATCTCACTGCCATGGGGAACATCGATTTGGCAATAAGCACTCCAACTCTTCAACTGTATGAGTTTGGTAAAATAATACACTTTCCTTCTTGAACGCACAAATTTCTGGAGTTCATCCAGAACCTAATCACCTTGTTACTTTTTACCTGCAGTGAGCAGATGCGATTCAGAGGAACTATGGTGGAGCATGTGTGCAGATGAGGCTGTAGCTCCCTGGCTCCATTCTTTCTGTACCTCATCCAATGGCTGGATCGCAGCTGCTGTTATGCTCTTCTCAGCTATTTATGACTCTTTCACATTCTTACATCCAAGGTAAAATTACAGTATGGAGTTTGGACTTTCGACCTCATATATATTTGGTTCTCTGTGCAGGAGGCCTGAGTGTTAGACGTTATTAAAATCTTTATAATTTGTTATGCAGGTTTATGCTGATGGAGATAGTTCACTGTCGATATATGAAAGGCAGACAAGCATGTGGGAATTCTAGGCTAATATCTAGCCTATATGAGCATTTGCTTTTGGGCTGTCACCATTTGATGCAGTTGTTACCAGGTTTGCTGATTTTTTTTTTGAAGGAACTGGAGGGGCCGAGGCCCCTACAGGAAAATTTATTACTTAAAAAAAGGAGCAGCAAAATCTTACAGAAAAGCTAAGGAACAAAGAAAGAAACAAAGAAAAGAAATCTAATTCTAAGAGTTACAACAGCCCTTGAATCCATTGTTCAAGCTGCACTTTCAGACTTGTCTTTACTCTATGCAACAGCAAGAGCATTTCCTTCTGTAACAAAAGTCTGGCTTTCCTATTGTGGGCTGAATTCCTTTGAAGATTAAACCATTTCTTGCTGACCAAATAGCCCAGCAAACCAGAATTACAGCTGCCAAGAAGAATTGAGACTGTAGCCTGTCTTTGAAATAATCAGTGATATCAGGGAAGTCTTCATTTATAGGCATATCAATGTTAATTATCCTCCATCACTGCTTGGCAAATGGGCACTGTAAGAAAAGGTGCTGACAAGTTTCTTCAGTGTTAAGCAGACACAAAACACAATTGTATGATTCCAAGTGCATGTTTTTTCTCTTTAAAATGTTCCTTGTGCTCAGTCTGTCCTTAATCAAGAGCCGAAAAAAAACTTTATGTTTTGGTTGACAAAGACAACTCCATAACCATTCGTAAACATTGTGAACTTGCTGATGGCCTACTAGCTGCTTATATGCCTTTGAAGAGCTGAAATTGGGTCCCCAAGTGAATCTCCATACATCTTTGTTATCTGTTAGCATGATATTTCCCAAATCCTGTAGTATCTGTTGCATTTGATCAAAAGTAATTTCTGAGATGGGCAAGTGCAAAAGCTGAGTGAAGTCTTCCTGATTGATAACCTTTTTGACTGATGGATTTGTTTTTTGCAAAGGAGTATACTTCAGGGCCAAAGTTTTTATATCTTGAGCATTGCAATTATCCTGCCAAAATAAGATGCTGCTTCCACTATGCATTTCTACTCTTGCATTTTCTTTGAAGTTTGGGAGAAGCTTGAGAATATATCTCGCTATCTGCGAATGAGAGCTCGAAAAATGTAAGTTGAATCTCTATGTGTATTATTCTCAATTTGTGATTGGGTTATTATTATTGGTTTGTCTGTTTTAGTTGACTGGTGAAAGGACATAGTGATAAGTTGATAACAACAATAATGTGAGTATGAGACATCAAAGTCGATGAAGAGCAAAGTCCACCCAATATTAGTCTCCAGGTTGATCGAGTGATCATGATGTTTCTATGTTGCCAAATGGGCAGATATTCGACAGGTGAGATTTGGACATTTATGTAGGAGTTCAGGTACAGAGTTATTTTATATCTACAAAAGTCAACATAAATGAGTTATTATTCACAATTCAGGAATTGCATACTAAGAATTTGCACTTTTAGCATTTCTTTTTTTGGTCATGGAAGCCATTCTGGTTCTTATTGTGCTTTGGTACTCCGTGCGTTCCCTGGAGAAAGACCATCACATTTCATGTTGATGTTGAATCAGGAAAGGTATTGAAACATGTTGGCTTGCTGCTCAAGTTCTGAAATATACCTCAAATTGGAGTTTGTGATTCAAGGATAAATAGATTTGAATAAAAAAAAAAAAAACTGATGTGTCTAGTAGTAGTACAACGCACTCAGAGCTTCAACAGGTTGTTACTACCATGCCTTGCAAACTGCATTCTGGACACAGCCAACTTGTTTTCCAAGATTAAAAAAATGATGTATGCAAATACGAGCCGATAGGCTTTTTATGCAACACATTACAAGGATGAAGACGCACCGGCTTCCCAAACCGCATCCAACATGAACACACAAGACAGACGCAGGCACCGGCAAATGCGACTTGAATCACGCGAGCTGCGAGCACGACCCGACGGTCTCAAGCAGAAGCAGGCTTCTGCTTCTTGTCACGTGCCAAAAACTCCGCGATGCCCTTGGCGACGCAGTAGGCGGTGGACTGTATGGTGATCATGGGGTTGACGCCCACCGCCGTGGGCAGCAGGCTGCCGTCGCACACGTACAGCCCCTCCGCCTCCCAGCTCTCGCCGCGGCCGTCCACGGCGCCGTCTCTCGGGCTGGACCCCATCCGGCAGCTGCTCAACTGGTGCGCCGAGCAATGGAGCGCCCACTTGTCCGGCCTCGGGAGCATGGGACCTTCCCCTATGGTCACCTCCTCCAGGAACGCCTCCAGGTCCTCGTCGCGGAGGCCGCCGTCGCACCGCAGCCGGAGCCCGTCGCTGCGGTGGGTGCCCACCTCGGCCGCTCCGGCGGCCACCAGGATGCGCAGCGCCTGGCGCAGCCCGTTGCGGAGCTCCTCCACGTCTTCCCGGCTCGGGCTGTAGCGCACGCGGCCCTCGCCGTCCACGGTCCCCGCGCCGCGGTCCCGGACCAGCGCGAAGGCGTGCGCGGTGCGCGCGTACCGGAGCATGCGCTCCTTCATGTCGCGGCCGGACTCCCAGGGGATCAACGACGCCCAGCATCCTGGCCCCAGCGCCGGCGTCTGGATGATGGTGCGCGCGGTCACGCGGTGCATGGTCGTGATGATGCCGCCCTCGTAGCACTTGCCACTCAGCTCCGCCTCCGGCGTGGTGCTGGTGTCGTCGTCCGGGAAGTAGCCCCACGCCATGGACACAGGATGGAGGTGCAGGTTGCGGCCGATGTGCCTGTTCCTGAGCCCGCTGTTGCGGAGCAGCGGCGGCGTCATGAGCGCGCCGCACGCCGAGATGGAGACCCTGGCCTCGATGCGCAACTTCCTGGTGATGCCGCCGTCGCTCGTGCACGCCGCCACCAGGCCCACGCACTTCTTGCTCCGGCCGTTCTTGCCGCCGCCGCCGGGGTTGCTCTCGAGCACAAAACGCTCGGCCTTGCAGCCGGTCAGTATGACCGCGCCGCGGGCGACCGCGTCGACGAGCCACGTCGTGTCGGTGCCGCGCTTCTCGCCGGTGGGGCAGCCGAGGTGGCAGCTACCGCAGAAGTGGCCGTCCGACGAGTTGCGCGCCACGGCGTCGCCACGCAGCCCGAGCGCCTCGAAGCCGCCGCGGAGCACCTTGTTCTGGAACCCCTCCTCCCGGCACCCGCCGGTGACCGCGAGCCGGGCGCAGACGGCGTCCATGGCGTGCGCGTACTCGGGGCCCCCGAACATGGCGAGCCCATGCTCGCGCGCCCACTCCTGCGTGACCCACTCCGGCGTGCGGATACTGGCCGACCAGTTGATCGCGGAGCCGCCGCCGACCGTCGTGCCCGTGAACATGATGGTCGTCACGTTGGACGTGCAGAAGATGCCTCCCTTCTCGTAGAGGCGCTCCATGGACGGGCCCTCCACGGAGGTGTAGCTCTCGGCGGTGAAGTAGTCCCCTTCTCAACGACGATGACCTTGTGCCCCGCAGCAGCCAGCACGGCGGCGGCCACGCCGCCGCCGCAGCCTGAGCCGACGATGACGACGTCGCATTGCACGGTGTGGTGCGCGCCCGACACGTCCGCTGTCACCGCTAATCCTCTCTCTGTCAGTGACCTGAGCAGCGTAGCGTCATTCAGGGATCTGGTCTCCACGATGCCGCTGTCCAGTGGCCGCGGCGACACCGCTACTTCCGTTCGACCTTTCTCCACTTGCCGTGGCCTGTCCACCTCCGGCTCCGGCACGCTGTATCCTATTGCCTTCCAGGACGGGTTCTCCGAGTTGTCGTTTACCTGCACGTTGGGAAAATGATACGCACATGACGATGACGATGACATCATTAAGAGCAAGACTAATATATATACTACCTCCGTCCCAAAAAAAATCTCGTGATTCATCTAACGATACTTATTACGTATTTAAATCTTCAATTAGATTTGTCATAAAAAATATTTTATAGTTAATTTAATAATACTTATTACACATCATAAATATCAAAAAAATTTCATATATATTTAGTCAAAATATAGAATCTTTGAATTCGCAGAAGTGAGATTTGTATTCTTTTTTTAGATAGAGAAAGTAGTAGTTAGCTTATTATACATCCTTCTAGCTCTATGTACTAGATCCTTGCCGCCTATTTTTTTGTCCATCCGTATGTTAGTTAGCTTTTCATTAAATAAAAGTTCTTGCGTACGAGGTGGCTACAAGCTTCGTTTTCCTTCTCTCCTATTCTCTTTCCTCCACATTAGTATTCAGTCTATCTATAACTTGTTATTATACTTGCTCTAATTAATTGAAAGCCATATCTTTGCAACCTTCAATGGCAGTTAGACCCAGCTTGTACAATTCTGCATTGGTGAATTTTTCTTTTACTTCAATTCCACGAGCAGTTTCCCTGGATCAGCACAAGACATGGGTGCTGAATGACAAGCATTAGATCATCGTCCAAGTAGGAGCAATCGGTGCTAAAACATCCACCAGTCAACCACCTCATGCCAACCTGCTGCACCCACAAACATGAGGGGGGCACCTTTCTTTTCTTTATTTATTAATATTAATAGGGAGTACGCTATTAGTGTTGCATTGTAGGGGCTCACTACGATCCATCCAGATTATCTTCCGTTGATATTGCGGGTGCATTGTTTTTATGCTTTTACATTATATTTCTTCTGATGAACCATGTTGTGGCAGGAGAGAATTTATTGCTTTTCAAATTAAAATAATTGGATATATATATATATATATATATATATATATATATATATATATATATATATATATATATATACACACACACACACACGAAGGAACAAAATGTGGCCACTAGATGTGGAACGCGTATATCACGGTTCTGTCGTTGTTCTTAAAAAAGAGTTCACAGTACTAGGTTAGTTGTTAAGCAAGATGCACGGCAGATTGCTTGAATGGATGCATGGGTGATACAAGTAACGTGGGACTATGCACTAGCTCTACAAAATGATTGGAGCTCACTACAGGAAACTGAAATATTGGGTGGCAATGCGGCCCTAAATTAACATGTAAGCTCAAATCTAATAGAGAAACAACATGAGACGAATTCAATTACCCTGTAAACTTATTTCTATGGGGCAACCTCTAGCGGTTATTTTTTATTTCGCTGTGGGTAAACCAAACCTAAAGAATAAATCCAATATTCATGTGAGCTTTTATTTTATATATACCGACAGAAAATATATGGCAAACAAGAAAAATATTGTTTTCAACATTGTTTGGTTTTAAATTATCGGTCCTAGAGTGAAATTGCATCATCATAGCAACTCCATCAGAAGGCCTTTAATTAGGGTGCCTACTTTTGATTTGGGCTCTTTGTGGGGAAGGGATCATGAGTAACTCTATTATAGTACTATAGGCTACGTAGAGGAGCTGTGTCGAGGGGGGGGGGTGGTGGATGAGGAAGCATGCTAAAGACAAGGAGGATGGCAAAAGAGGCGGATCCACCATGGGGGGCTCATTGGGGAAGGTTAGCTGCCTAGTGGTGACACGCCACAGTGGCAACCGGGATAAATGATTAAAACTAAAAATTAGAGGCCTTCTCTTAATGTTGCCATAACGAATGTCCTGATATTTTTCACCTTTTCACAGTTCAATAGGTAAGACTTTCACCATAATATTTTAATATTTTATAGTAATATCACCTAGTAGCGTATGAAAGCATTTTTTATACTACTTATGGACAGTATAATATTTGTAGCTACAAAAGATTTCCGACATTTTGCGCAGATGTAGTAATTGCTGGCTAATTGTGCTATAAGTAATGAGTAGCTAGTACCGTATAATAACTGGATCATGCATATCCAAAACAATAATATAATGAATTAATGGCCCTTTGTACTGATCGACGACGACTGTCCAGAAACTGTACGTGCGTGGTACACTAGTGTCGTCGTCCCCCTACGTACATCTTCCAACCAAACAACCATCATGATATCGTCGAGCCAGTACTATGTACGACTGCGTAGCGACTTCCTTAACTAAGCTCGTCGATCGCCCCATTTCTCCGACGTGTATTTGGCCCCCGTCTCGATCGCCAAACACACAAGTGGGAGCCGGCCCGCAGCAGCAAACCTGCAGACATGAGAATAATGTGGCTACCGGCTAGCTGGCCTAGCTTCCAATGCTCCAACCTTCCCGTCCGCTGCATGAATTCTCTTGCCCCCCGACAAGTCAACAAGTCCATTAATTTCCAGCTCACTACCGAATCCAAGCATCCATCATGCATGCTTTCTAGAAATTAATAAGGATGATTTTTTTTTTGCTGCAGGACATTATTCAACGGTGGTTTTTGTTGATATACACTACTTAAAGTTTTTTTTTTGGCTAGAAGATGCTCATGGTAATTAGCTCCTAGACATTATGGTTATCAAAATGATATTATTTTGGAGTGAATGGAGAGATAATTTAAGTGACCAAAATGCTCCTAACTATTAGTACAATATAATCTGTTATAGTTATGTGATAAATTCATAACTTTTGCATGTGAAGTTAGATGAAGACAAACTTTATATCGAAATTATAGTGTTCAGTGAGGTCAAAAAGTTTTGTATTTTACAATTTTTTGTTTCAATTTATTTAGAGTATGAAAAAATATTATCTAATTTTCAGTTTATTTAAATTTAAATTTTAGAATATCTGAAGTTATTTAGATTCTAAATATTCATTTTATTATTTTATTTTTAAATAAATTCAAGATTTTCTAATGTGTGGTATATAAATCAATGCTCAAAATCATTTGAAATGTCTAAATTTTAAATTTTAAGATCTAAGAAAATAAACATGAAATTTAGGACTCTAAATGACTTCAGATTTGAAATTTATCAACTACAAAGCCATCGATCGGATTGATAACTCTAACTTTTGTATGTTCCATGTTAACATAGGTGGTCACCGGATAATTTCAAAATTAATCTGAATTTCAAAATATGAGAATTTTTTTAAAAATGTCATGATAGTGATTTTTTGTGTGTTTGCGTGCGAGGTGGTACATCTACTATATTAGCTTGCCAAATTTTTAGTATCCGTATATATAGGTTTTTCTTGCCTCTCATCCGGCCATGTCGATCGTCATCACGTCTTAGGCTTGGTTCTTTGAAACATCTGATAAAGTTGCCAAAACGCAAGAGGATATGGAAGAACCGTTTCCACGTACAGGGCGATAGATTTCCACACACCATATCTCTGTGTGACTAGCACGGCATGCCAACATGCATGCATGCTGACAAAAAAGACTAGAGTCATTAGGTCGATGGCCACTCATGAAATGAGCTGTGCGTATATAGTTTTAAGTGTTTATTATAACTAATAGAAACGTGCATGCATACCATTGTGTAGAATGAGTAGTGGGACAGGAGCTTGGTGATGACGAAGACGATCTTGAGGGGAAACAACAGCCACCGCGCCTTGCTCCACCGCTTCAGCGCTTGCTCTCTCCGCTCCACCGGCATCTCCGCGAACTTGCAAACGTAGGGGAACCACCTGTATCTGTATTTGCCGGCGGAGAAGCACAGGCACAGGCGGCCGCATAGCGCCAGCGTGCCCACCCTGGTGCTCAGTATCCAGAGGACAACCCTCACAAGCAGCATCGCCTCCCAGACGCATCGGGTCACCATCTCCGCCACCTTTTTAATTCACCATATCATCATGTGTTTAATTTCATCACATCGTCAGAGCAGAAAGTAGTTGTTACAACATGAAGATGAAGGCATGTGGACGCTTGTAGCTCGATCGATCACCTCGTCAGGGATGACGCCGTCGGCGGCGGATGCGCGGTAGAAGCGCTCGACGTCGTCGTCCTTGCCGATGCCGCGGCCGGGCGGCTGGTCCCCGTTGTCCACGGGTATGGACGGGATAAGCGCGCCGCAGATGGCCCGGAGCGCCTCCATCTGCGGCGGACGCAGGCCGTGCGTATACCCCTCGCGTTTGCACCTCCGTAGCAGCGGGCTTCCCCTCCTCCCCGCCGCCGCCGCCGGCTTCTTCTCTTGCGTTGCCATATGCTATAGCTGCTACTAGCTTGCTTGTGGATCTCTTTCCTTTGCACGGCAGTGCAGTGTGTAATGTGTTGTATGGCGTTGGCGTACGTATAGATATCTCCACTCGATCTACTATGAATATATACTAGAGTATGCTGCTGGCACCTCCATGCTGTACGTGTGTGTATATATGGCCTTGTTTAGATGGTTTGAGGAGAGAGATTGAAAAGTCCTGTAGCACTTTGTTTTTATTTGGTAAATATTGTCCAATCGTGGCCCAACTAGGCTCAAAAGATTCGTCTCGTGATTTACAACCAAACTATGCAATTAGTTATTTTTTTTATTTATATTTAATGCTCTTTATATGCGGCAAATCATTTGTGAGAGGAGAGAGATTGAAAAGTCCTTAGCATTTCGTTTGTATGTGGTAAATATTGTCCAATCGTGGTCTAATTAGGCTCAAATGATTCGTCTCGTGATTTACAACTAAACTGTGCAATTAGTTATTTTTTTATTTATATTTAATACTCTTTATATGCGGGTATAAATTGATGTGATGGAGAGAGAGTGAAAAAACTTGGAAGTTGGAGGTGCATCTAAACAAGGCCTATATATAGCTAGAGAAGAGACTAGCTATACAGACAGAGACAGCTAGAGGCTAGCTCTAGCTTGGCAGTTGGGAAGATGCGTCTCATTATAATAATGCTAAAGCCACGGTTAGCAACGCGACGCGCAGGAGACGCTTCCTGAAATAAACGTTCAACAATAAACAGGGCGCTTTATTATTATATGTCTCACAATTTGCATGATCGAGACGGCGTGTCACGTACGTATTTACTTTCTGTTCCACATGCATCTTTGTCATACTTCTTCCCGGTCATGAAATGATAAGCTCCAACGGTAGACTGTTTGGAAATATATTACTAACTTTCTCGTTCCAAATTATACTCCGTTTAATTTTTTTTATTCTAAGCTTAACCACACACCAGGAAGACTTCAATCACGTGTATTCATACAGTGTCATAACATTTTTTTTCTTGTAGTTCATCTTTTAATTATTTGTGCTGACTTTCGTCTCCTCTTGGTTGTTTGCTGATCTACCTGTACTTCATAGCGGTTCAGTCATGAGTCAGAATTTTATAGTCACATTTTGCCTTTGTGAGGAAGTTATTTTTTCCTCTCCTCCTCTATATTTTGTTATTGTCCTGTCATTATGTGCTAATCCTACATAATTATGTTTTTTTTAGCATGCGTGTGGTGCTCATGCCTCTTTTGTTTTATCTTACTATGCTACTTTAGTAGTGTTAATATTCTTTAACTTATCTATCTACCCACCCTGAACTGTTATTACACTGCACTAGCTACTAAATCATTGTAAGCCCACACGTGCAAAGGCGTGTGCAACCTACTAGCAAACACAACAACACATTGACAATAATTATCATCCATCTACATATTGTCGGTATTTTGTTAACACCAACAAGTAAATTTATCTAGATTGAGTATCAAACTTGATGGCTTAACTCAAGTGAACACCAAGATGTATAATAGTTCGGGCAGAAATAGTCCTACATCTAGTATGCGGGAGTCGTGTTACTCAAGCTCTTGTCTGTAGGAGGAGCGTACAAATGGGGGAGAGAGAGAGAGAGAGAGAGAGTCAGGTTCTCGGTCTCTACGAGTGTGGTGAATGCAAGTGTTTGTGTGTGAATATCCCCCCTAAATGCAATGCAACACCCCTCTTTTACAGTGCAAGAAGGGGAAGTTGCGTACATGTGCTCCTTTTCCCCTAGAGGAAAAGGCTCAATAGTCATTGGCAGAGGGAAAAGTTTCTCTAGGTCCTTGTCCTTGTGCCCTTCTTAGTCCTGGTGTTCCGTCTCCAATGATCCTACTGTTTTGTACGGTTTTTTTTCCCTCCGTGCAAGTGGTGTCCGAGGTTGGCTCAGTTGCAGTACAGCTAGCTCCATGTGGTTCATGTCCACCGGGTCCTGTTCTAGGGTTGGTACTGCTCCCAGTCTCCGTCTGTACGGTGGGCGTGGCATCGCCAGCTTCGTTCGGGTCAACTATTGCGGCGTGGAAGGAGTTGTACTTTCGGCAGACCGTAAAGAATGGAGAATGGGGGGGTCCCAGGTTCGACCAGTTACTATTCTGGTCTCATGATGGCACGCGCGCATGATCACACATCAAGTGTTACCCCGTCCTACCAGCGTGTCAGACAGTACCTTAGCTAGGGGAGTGGTTGTGTACGGCGACCTTATCTTCGAACAGCATCCTTCGGTTGCCAGCTAGTGGAGACGGTGAGGCCTACTAGGAAGCCATGCTCCTGGGCGAGGCAAGATACTCTCGGGCGTGTCTGGGACCTGGGAGCGGCGATCCGCCTGTTGGTATTTCTTATGCACAATTAAAATATGAAGGATTCATAGCACGTAAAAACCATTGTAGCATTTTACTTGGGAGTATTCCGTATCGTTATTTATATTTTACCACTGGGAAACAATGAATAAAAACATTGATAGTTCACCATCATGTATCCACTAACTTAATACATCAACTAGACTAAAGTAGGGGGTAAATGATAGATGATAGGAATTATGCATATATGACACACACAGGAGAATTCTATGATAAAAGAGTAGATAGCTAAAGTGAGAGGACAACGGGAGAGCTCAAGGTTCCTAAATACTTCTCTATTACTTTGGTTCTATATAATTAATTCATGGTAGATAAAGCAATCACACAATATCACTTTGGAGCAGCAGTACCTTTCCAACTCTCGAATAAGGCTAGGAAGAAGGTAGTCGGGGAAGGCTGCCAAAAGCTCTACGAAACACCAACTCCGACGTGGTGGAATACGAAGGCCTAACAGAGCTGTCACCTCTGGGGCTACCACAACTAACCGTAAGAATTGGGCGCAACCTCAGGTAACCTATAGCCTAGATTCCATGTCTACACTACCGATTACTACTCTAGTCACGATCTATAACTAGAGCACCCGATACACAGGCGGAGATCCCATACCAAAGTATAACAACTATACTAACCAATTAAATGCTAGGCATAAAAGTAAATAAAGAAGATAAAATATATTAAAGCATAAGTCTTACAAGAATAGATACAAAGATATACCAGAACTCTGACGACTCCTCTGAAGAGTCCTCCGGAACCCGGGCGTAGCGCCGCTCTCCCTAACTCTCAACTAGAACTAATCTACTACATTGGAAAGTCTAGCCCTAATTCTCTAGAGATGAGAGGTCATCCATTCGAGGGACGCCTCTACATCTTCATAATAATGTGGTGCCCTCAGGGAGGGGGGTCTGCCTCTTTATTTATAGTTCGGTGGGATAAACGTGCGCCGTAGGATCAAACCGACCTAAGCAACGGTGGAGATGCAAACCCTAAGGCGGTAGGAAGCCGTCCGTCGAAGCGGGCCCCGAACGGGCTCCGGAGGGGCGGCCGGCCCCCCCCCCTGTAGCAGGTGGGCCCCACCTTCGGTAAGTCGCCTTCTCGTGTCTTCTAGAGTCTTCTAGTGTTGGTTTCGGTGTAGAATTGATGTCTTTTGACTCCGGACTCCGAATATAGCAAATGATATGTCCGTTTCGATCATCTCGACGAGCCCGTCGCAATGGTGTAGTCCAATTCCCTATTTGAGATACTTTTATTTGATAAAAAATTGCATACTTCTGCAACACAAGTGAGAACACTAAAACTCGTGGAACTTGTTAGAATCAAAACCTACAACTATGCTTTGTAATCCATTTTATATCATTTTATACAATAGTTGAGGATTATATTTAGTGTTTAATGGCCGTCAACAAGTTTCCCTAAGCTTAACCTTTGCTAGTCCCTGAGCAAAGCCTAATTACTACTAAACTTGGATCAGGAGTTGCTACAATGCTTTCACTCCTCAAAAGTACGCATGCCTTTAAACAGAAATTCTCCTCCGGATCAGACAAAACTGTTCTAACTTTCAAACTTACCCGTTTTACCGTTAACTATGGAGCTTTTCAACTTTAGCATGGGTCTTGAGTAATTGAAAGATAGAACAATCAAGTCAAGTACTATGTCTCAAATTCTTCACTCAACCAATACTCTGGAGTTTTTACAAGTTTTTAAAATAAAACTCAGAGCTTAATTGGATGACACCCTCAAGTCTCTTAATATATGATATTTATGGATCTCACTGAGGCATTTATGTTGTCATGCCCTCCTACAACTAATTATTATAGTGGAGCTCATAGGAGTGGCATTAAACAAGGATGAGCATACTTGCAATTCATATATTGTAAAGTCAAACAATGGATCCAAAGAGAGTAAGTCATACAATCAAACCAAGGTGTGCATGAGTATGGAATATGGTGGCTAGGTGAATATATGGTGGCTAATCCTAATTCTACTTATACTCTTTAAAAATAAATCTCTCCCTCTTGGACTTAGAACTTTCATAGGAAAACATGGGCTATCTTTATTCTTTCTTTCTTTTTTCTCTTCTCTTTTTTTTAGGGAGGCGAGCATCTGAGTGCCCATTGTTTTAATTGCTTGGACACTTGTCCATTTTTTAACTCCCTCTTCTTTTCCTAATATTTTTTTTTTTTTGCATAGCCACATGCATCCTTTGGATATAAAATAATTGGAGAGATAACAATAAGAACTTAGAGCATTAAACAGGGGATTGTCCTATAAGGTATATTTTTGGTTGTTTCCTCCCAGTGTAGAAGAAAAATATTTTTAAGGTGGATCTAGATGAAAGTGGAATAATGATTGCGCTTACTCCTAGAGTAGGAGTAATGCATATATTGGTGGAGTGTGTGAGTGTGATCTTGGTTTCAAAAGCATGACAAGACTCTCATAAGGTATACAACAAAGGTTGACTGAACTCAATGCAAAATAAGCAAAGATAAATGAGCAAAGGTTTTCCTATTCTAAATGTATATCATATATGGCTTTGGTAGGAATTCAAACTTTGTCATACAAGAGCTCATCATGTAAGATTTTTAGTTTTTAACAGATAAATCTCCGAACTTAGTATCGTTAGGAATAAGATAAATAGCAGCTCAGACTTTCTCATATTATATCCGTCAATCACCTAGACTTAGATTAAGCATATGCCTCCACAAGTTTCAAGTTCAGAGTAAATTCTTATATCAAAGCAGTCATATCCAAAACTCGGGAGAATTTAAGGTTGAAAACTAGACACTTGAAAGGAATTACGATAGAGCAACTATTCATCATCTCCAAGATAAAATTTTATTGTTCTTCGGTTTTATTTTTGACTCTTAACAATTAGACACAACTGTAAACACACTATATGATCACACCTTAATAAATAGCTAGAGTATATTTATTTGGTTTTGATTGTTATTCATCTTTTTATTTTACTAAAGACTCTACAAACATGGACCTTCATGTGCCCATATATTTTTAGTATTTTATGACTATAAGACAGACTCGATAATCGCATAGGTATACTTACCTAATAACTAGGGGATGCTCTCCCCCAAGCTGGATGTTGTCGTAGTTGAGCGTTGAAGCCGAGTTATCCTCACAGAGGAGCTCATGCTTATAAGAGCAAGTGTTGCTAGGAACATCTCGATCTTCATCTTTTGAGAAGTTACTTCCTTCACACAGTTGGGTAACTATATGTCAAAAAGATGTACAACGAGGAGTGAAGATCAGAGCACCTAGGTAACTAGCTCTTGGAGTCATCCTGCAGAAAGCTCTCGCAAAACACCAAAACTTGTGGAACGGATTAGGATAAAACAGTTTGTGGTTAGCCGTTTTGAGGATTAGGTGTTATGGAGCTTTAGAAATATTTTCCAAATGGCAAGGTTACAGCAGGATGCTCATCTAGTATTTTTGGATTTTCTATTTTTGTATACAGAAAAAGCAAAACATGTATGCATGATGTTTTTGATATTTTTATGCCACCACGGTGAAAACTCCTACACGCTTTCATGCCGCAAGGGTTTTTCACATGGGGCTTCTAATTTTTTTTAAAGACAAATTTAGCCTAATGCATGCCTATTTATTTTTGTTTGTTTTCTATGCAATGCGCGCTAATATAGAAAAGTAAATGTGCTAAAAAAGAGAGAATAAATCATGCAATGTAAGAAAGTAAATATGGATAACTACCGATGTTACCTCATGGTGAGGGTTCGATGTTTTGAGTCATTCGAACCGGACTCCTCCTTGCAGTGGTTTGTTGATTGAGTACTTCGGTTTGCTCCTACGGACGAGGATTGAGATGGTGTTTCCACTAGTGGCGCTTCCAATAGTGGTGCCACCTTCTTCTTTTCTTTTTGTTAGCATCTCGACTCCAATCTTATGTGTATCCTTGTTACTAGTTTAGAACTCCCACTTGTAGAATTTAGGGAATTTCTCCACACTTTGCTTGAAGTGTGTTCTGCTCATAAAGACAAGGTAGAGATCAAGTGCATAGACTCTATTGGGGGGAAACACCAACAGAACCAGAAATTTATTTATTCTCTAACCTTAGACACAATAAAAATTGATGTCTTTTCATATTATTCATTTACATCTTGGATAAGAATATCAAAAGTATAAATATAGTATTTAAGCTTATGAGATAAAGGAGTAGAGTTACTTAACCTATAGAAGGATTGTTCATCTTTATAAGTTATCAAGATTAACATGATGACTATCATCTTCTAAAAATAAGATATATCATATTTGAGCTCATTTGGTTAAGATTGAGATCAAGAGAATGGTGCTATGGTGTGTACTCCAAGATCAAGAGGAAATAATGACCACTTACCTTTAAGATATTACCTTTATTACTGGAGCATGATGGCACCATGTGGTAAAGGGTAGTTGAACTTCAATGGTCTTTTTCCTTCTTGCATTTTTAGTTGTTCATTAGCATCTTGTCTCATATGTTTTGCTCTTTTCTCACTCTTTTAGATTTTTTTTCTCTGCAAGGGATTAGTAGACAACACATACCCGAAGGGATATACTATTTATTTAAAGTATAGATAGTGTTTTCCAAGGAGTTAATGATTAAATCGTAGCTCGTGTTTTAAATGATTCACCATTATTTCAAATTTTTCAAACAAGGTTCAGGCAAAGATATAAATTTAAAGAATAACTCTAACCTTGATTTGATTCTATGAAGTCTCCTAATATGATTTAAACATTTTTATACAGGAGAGGATCGATAGTCTATATATACAACCAAATTCTTATACAAATATACTTTGATGTTATAATGTTTAAGTGACATTCTAAAGCATACTTATAATAGAGTAAGGAAATTCACAAGACGAGATATTTATTCAAATAGAACCAAGAATATATAGGTGAACCAAAGGAGAATTTTATTTATTTTAAGTTTTAGCAAATTAAGCATAACATAAGGTATGGATAACCAAGACAATTAACACATGGTATAAGATGTCGAATGTAATTTAAAGTTGCATGAAGCTTGGATAAATGCACCTTATGTCTTCTTGCAGGATGATTGGTCCACTATCATGGTGAAGTGTAGAAGGTGTTGAAGTGTTCTTACATTGATTTCTTTCATCTTAGTCTTTTCTATACAATTATTCTCCTTTCTTTTTGTTTCAAACCATGATCAGACATTTATTCTTTCTTTCCTGCATAAATATTAGTGGATACATACCCGAAGGATTGCAACAAGTGTGGAATGTGGGCTATGGTCCATAGTTCATACAATTTCATCTATGCTAACGAAAAAAGATGGGTTTTTAGGATTACTTTAGCATAGATTTCTTCTAACAAAATTTGTTGGTAGCTGTACTTTTATATGGTTCAAGGCAGAGGTAACTTACGATAAAACATAAAGTGAATAAACTTTGATACTTACAGCTCTTCTATGGAGAATGAGTTGTGTCTTCCTTTTGTGCAAAGTTATTGGACTTCATAACATGCCTTGATTCATCTCTTATGTGAGTTCATCTCTTGACTTACCTGAATTGAATTTAGGAGTTTCCTGCAGGGGTTAGTCTAACAAAATATCCAATGTCTACTACAACAATTTCTAGTTCAATAACCAAACCAAACTCCATGTCTAATTTGATTAAGGTAGGCTATTTAACCTAAGCACCATGCTTAATTTAAAAGCCTATGAAAGTATGTACAGTACTTTCAAACCAAAGCATATTATAGAAAACAAATGTAGAATGAGAGCATATAGAGATTTACTCAAAGAGATGAAAGCATGATCATGTATGGTGAGAATATTTTTTTTCACTTTTAAGTAGAGATGCAAATGACATGCATATGTTTAAGAAACAAAACATGCTATGGATTTGATATGGGATGGAGTAGATGTATGGATTATTTAAAGTAACATGCAGTGGAATGCAACAAGATAACTACTCATCAAATTTAAAGTCTATGAGCAAGACTTTCTCACCTTTCTTGATCATACTTACCATGACTCACAATAGAATTTGTGAGTTGTGCAGTGTCTTTTCATTGTCACATGTGATAAACTTTGAATTCATGTGATAATGATTTTTTTCCTATCTACACATGGTTAGAATAATATATATGTTTATACATACCTGTGAGATGGCAGGGTTCCATTGTTGATGGATCATAAATGTTTAGGCACCCTGGGTTCTTTAATATCTCGCATGTCTTGTTCTTGTAGAATTTCACCAGAAGGTTGGAACGGTTGATGTCCTGCTTATTCCACAACTCAACAAAACAAGGGGTAATCCTACTAAAGCTAGTGGCAAACTAGATTAGTAGACATAAAGATCAATATCAAAATTTTTACACCAATTGTTTCCCCGGCAACGGCGCCAAAAATGCTTGTTGGTATTTCTTATGCACAATTAAAATATGAAGGATTCATAAGCGCCGAAAAAACCATTATAGCATTTTACCGGGAGTATTCCAGGTATCGCTATATATATTTTACCACTGGGAAACAATGGATAAAGACATTGATAGTTCACCATCATGTATCCACTAACTTAATACACCAACTAGACTAAAGTAGGGGGTAAATGATAGATGATAGGAATTATGCATATATGACACACACAGAAGAATTCTATGATAAAAGAGTAGATAGCTAAAGTGAGAGGACAACGGGAGAGCTCAAGGTTCCTAAATACTTCTCTATTACTTTGGTTTTATATAACTAATTTATGGTAGATAAAGCAATCACACAATATCACTTTGGAGCAGCAGTACCTTTCCAACTCTCGAATAAGACTGAGAAGAAGGTAGTCGGGAAGGCTGCCAAAAGCTCTGAAACACCAACTCCGACGTGGTGGAATACGAAGGCCTAACAGAGCTGTCACCTCTGGGGCTACCACACAACTAACCGTAAGAATTGGGCGCAACCTCAGGTAACCTATAGCCTAGACTCCATGTCTACACTACCGATTACTACTCTAGTCACGATCTATAACTAGAGCACCCGATACAAAGTGGAGATCCCATGCCAAAGTATAACAACTATACTAACCAATTAAATACTAGGCATAAAAGTAAATAAAGAAGATAAAATATATTAAAGCATAAGTCTTACAAGAATAGATACAAAGATATATCAGAACTCTGACGACTCCTCTGAAGAGTCCTCCTGAACTTTCCAGGCGTAGCGCCGCTCTCCCTAACTCTCAACTAGAACTAATCTACTACATTGGAAAGTCTAGCCCTAATTCTCTAGAGATGAGAGGTTATTCATTCGAGGGACGCCTCTACATCTTCATAATAATGTGGTGCCTTTAGGGAGGGGGGTCTCTTTTTTTATAGTTCGATTGGGATAAACGTGCGTAGTAGGATCAAACCGACCTAAGCAACGGTGGAGATGCAAACCCTAAGGCGGTAGGAAGCCGTCCGTCGAAGCGGGCCCCGAGCAGGGCTCCGGAGGGCCGGCCGGCCCCCCGTGGGGCGGGCGGCCCCACCCTCAGCAGTGGGCCCCACCTTCGGTAAGTCGCCTTCTCGTGTCTTCTAGAGTCTTCTAGTGTTGGTTTCGGTGTAGAATTGATGTCTTTTGACTCCGGACTCGAATATAGCAAATGATATGTCCGTTTCGATCATCTCGACGAGCCCCTCGCAATGGTGTAGTCCAATTCTCCATTTGAGATACTTTTTATTTGATAGAAAATTGCATACTTCTGCAACACAAGTGAGAACACCAAAACTCGTGGAACTTGTTAGAATCAAAACCTACAACTATGCTTTGTAATCTATTTTATATCATTTTATATAATAGTTGAGGATTATATTTAGTGTTTAATGGCCATCAACACCGCCTCTTGAGCAAAGCAGAGTGCCCTTAGGCGAGGCAGAGCTCTTTCAGGCAAGGCCTCATCTGAATTTATCTCCCGGTACTTTTTCCTGGCCCATATCAATCTGAGTGGGCTCTTCTTGTCTGTTGGGCTCAAGAGTGGCTTTCCATCTCTTGGGGTGGTTTTTCCGATGCGGGTGATATCGAACCCCGTCACCTATGGGAAACAAAATATTAATAATTAAAGTCATGGACAATGATTAAATACAACACATTGACAATATTATATAAGAAGCACAACACAACCCAATAATGAAAAACAATATTCTACATGCGCAAGCAAATCTGTTTCAACATAGGGAAACTTATTTTAGTTCATAACACAAATATGGAAACAAATAACTGAAGTTCTTGTGTATGAGTATATGACAAGAAAATAATCTGGCAAACATGGAAACAAATTATTGGTGCTTCGTCATTTCCTTTTCAAGTTCCCTATCAATCAAAACCAAGCATTCCTTCATTTGTTTCTAGAGAGCTAAAAATCTCCCTAAATTTAGATTAAACAATTAGGGGGGTGATGTATACATTGGAGCAGTTCTTTCTTGCACCCCACATTCTTTTGATATCTTCAATATCTTTGTAATGGTAAGAACTAGGTTGGTAGGAGGAGTTGATGATGCTTCAACACTTGTGAAGAATCTCTTTGTTACATTAGAGCAGTTCTTTCTTACACCCCACATCCACTTCTTTCTTGCACCTCACATTCTTTCAATACTCTAGTATCTTTGTAGGAACTAGGTTGGTAGGAGGAGCTGATGATGCTTCAACACTTGTGGAGGTTCTCTTGTTGCATTTCTATTTCAAACAAGTGTTCTTGTGCAAACAAAAGAATGGGCTCTTATCATCCTTCTCTTCAACACTAGTGGAGGACCCCTTGTGTTTCCTTTTTTCTAGATTCACTATCTTCTCTTCCTTCTTTTGCAAGTTATGGTACCTCATCCACATCCTCGTCACTTGCCTCATCGAAGGATCTCTAGGACAGGATGCAAAAGACCCACTAACATGTACTGAAACAGAATCGTCTAATTTAAAAAAGCATAAGTGTAAAAACCACCCGCCAAGCAAGCGATTAGCACACTTAAGCCCTTATAAACCCGGTAGTCCAGAAATCTCGAAGGATTTCAAACCAAACATCATCAACCAAGATCATACAGAGTTTAGCGTCACCATTCACACGTTACAACAGTTCACAAATAGTTCGATAACATCAGAGTGCGGAAATAAAAGTTATTACAACCAAGTCTCAAATTTAAGTAGCGAAAGCAAAGTAGTTTTAAAAGCTCAACCCACACACACTTAAAGTTCAATATAGTGCCAGCCTGATGATCAATCCACAAAAGCAAGTGGGGAGAATAGTAAGAACGACCATGCCCTCTGGTACTTTAATCCACTGGATATAAGCAGGTCTCACAATACCCGTGGAAGGTATGGCCATCTGGACAAACAACAAGCAGGACAAACCCTGAGTACGAGAAGGTACTCAGCTAGACTTACCCGTCTGACTTAAATAAAAAGACTCCAAGGAGTATGACAGGCTTTATCAGGGGATAGTTTGACTCATTTGCGAAAAAGCAGTGGTAACCAATTTATAGTGACAGCTCAGCTTAATCAATCCTCTTAATGCTAAGTGAGCACCTATACTATACATCATTATAGTTTATTAATCATGATTAAATAATCAAGTAGTGACCATAATCATATTAGCTTAATCCATCATCATCATTCACAACATTCCATAATCATTACTACGATGGCGTAGCTCAAGTCAAGTATTCACTATCCAGAAACGATGGCGATTCGAATCGATTACAACTGAGCTCAGGGGGTATTCCTCACACAAACCACACTCACGTGTGAAGTGAGCTATAGGTCACCGTGGCACTTATTCGGGAAGAAATGTGGTTTCGATAGGAACCACCGTACCCAGGGGCCGCCCAACTGCCTTAGCCAGCCATGCTGGACCTCGGACTTACTCTTCGCGCCCCCGTAGTCCCCCATCCATCTTCAATATGGTGCGAACGGATCGAGAGCCAGCCTAAATAGTGTTAGGCTTCGCGGTCGGAAGGACTTATCCGGCCAGCTAAGTGTGAGGCATGCGTTCAACATGACTCGAGGGACGTGCAAGGGCACGGTCCTTAATCGACATAGACGGAATCACTATGGTCCGAAACCCCATAAGACTCTGCCCGGTCTCCAATTATCATAGTATATCCAATAACCAGATGATATCAACATAAAGCTTTTCCTCCAATCATAAGTAACCACCTATGCTCGCGGGTGACAGAAAATCACCTGACTTTTACCGTCTAAGCAAGCTAAGCAATATAACTCGTCCTAGACTAGCAGGGTAATCAAGGCAGGATAATCAAGGGTAAACAAGGATATAATGCATCAACGGTTGCACACAACTCCTATACTTAATGCATCAAACCTAAAGTATAATTAGACTGTTAGAAAGCATAGGTAAGGAAATGCTCCGGGGCTTGCCTTGCTCAAAGTCGCTGGCGTGGTGATCAGGGCACTCAGGAAGATCCTCGCCTCCGACCCCTCCTTCCTCTCCTACTGGGACCTCCTGCTGCTGGTCCTCCTGCGGGTTCTCCTCGAACTCCAAAGCTAGGGGGCCCTCCTGCGAACCTGTATGATGCGATGCACATGTATAAGTATAACGAATGCATAGGTGCGATGCTAATGAATGAGTATGATTAACATTTTTTTGACAGAGTAGGTGCATATCTTCTTTCTACTAACAATCTACTTCATTTACTGAGTACGTGCATATCTCTTCTCTTACTACTTAGATAAGAGTA
This sequence comes from Chrysopogon serrulatus, assembly GCA_015844335.1. Classification (NCBI taxonomy): domain Eukaryota; kingdom Viridiplantae; phylum Streptophyta; class Magnoliopsida; order Poales; family Poaceae; genus Chrysopogon; species Chrysopogon serrulatus. Next base: position 12,250 of record JADLZL010006131.1, on the reverse strand, counting down.
TAAAGAAAGGTGGGTGGGTGTATGCACACACACACACAAAGACATGCAAACAAAGAGAAGTAGCACTACTCATAAATCACACATCGCATTTCAACCATGGTACTACATAACATGACCAGCAAGCATTACATAATTAAAAGTGCTCAAAAAGCAATATTAAGCTTATTAAAGCAATTGCCAAAAAAGGCTTATCATTTTACGCGAAAACAAGCACTTGAACTGTGACTTAATCATAAACATTCTAGAAAAATATACAAAATTACAGTAGCTAGAACATGCTTACTTTGGAACCCATGATAAAAATTTCATCATATTTCACTTGAATACAACAACCTACACAAAAAGATGAAGCAATAGGGCAGAAATGCACATTTAAATACTTAGCACCGTGAAAAGTGTTAAACAACAGATTTTATATTTTTCCTTAGAACTTCTTAGCACAAGATCAGTCATAAAAAATTATCAAGTCATAACTCCTCATAATCAATTTACTAAAAATCATTAAAGAAAACAGCCTAAAAATGCATTTAAATCATATCTCAATAATTTTACACAGAAACTGCATGGTATTTATTTTTCCCAGAAAGTACATCACAGTACAAACCTAACAAAACAAGAATCACATTTTTCTCGAGCAATGTACAATTTACCATGCATTTAAACAGATTTCAGTCTTTTAAACAATTAAATAAATCTATACAGAAAAATATCACTAAAAATGCATTTCACATTTTTCTCAGATAGATCACATCAATAGAAACCTAACAAAACAAATCTCACTCAATTTGGATCACAGATGCGAGATATGAATTTATAAACATTTAAATCGATTTAAGAAAAGATTAAAAACAAAAAACCCGAACCCTAGCCGGTCCATGGACTCGGTCCAAGGGACCAGAGCCACGACGGCCGGGACCCGCTGGTCCATGGCCCCACTGCCGCTGCCGAGGCGGGGGAGGTACACGGCGGCGGCGAAAGCTCACCGGCGGTGAGCCCTCCCACAGAAACTGCTTAAAAATGTGAGGCGCACACGGTGACGGTGACGCTTGGCGCTGGCGGTGGTGCACCCTAACTACGGGCGGCGACGGTTAAGTGGTGGGCGCGGCCGGCATGGCGGCATCGGGCGGCCGCCTTCGGGCGCGCGGGCCGGCTCGGTGAGGAGCGCACAAGGTGCCCGGTTCAAGGTGAAGCTAACCCTAGGGTTTCGGTGGAGGATTAGACCTCGGAGCGCCCGACCGCGAGCATGGCGGTACGGGCGCGGCGAGGAGCTCCGGGCGAGGCCTCGGTTTCACGGCGGAAGTAGCTCCAATCGGGTCGATTGGGGCCACCAAATGCTAGCGGGGTGCCTAGGGTCCCTAATGCTGATGGCGAGCTTGCAGAGCTGGGCCGAAGTGGCCTACAAGTGAGCGGCCCCCCACCATTAATTACGGCGCGCCGGGAGGAGGAAACGCCAAATCGGCCCTTACCAACAACTCACGGTGGCGCGTAGCGTACCGCGTGGTGGCGCAGAGGGTGGCGGAGCGGGCGCGCTGCCGGGCGTAAGCGTGAGCAAAAGGCTTGTAGGAGTTCGCGGGGCGGCGGCGGGCGCTGGCGCGAAGCTGCCGCTCGCTGTGGCTCTATCGCTACCGCCGCTTCGACGCGAGAGGCGGTAGGGAGTGAGTGAAGCGAGCGCGGGGTGCACGGACGCCGCGGGTGATACGGCCGGGCCCCTTACTGGCGTTACGCCACGCCGGACGACGGCTAGAGCGCTAGCCGAGCACGGGCGCCCGGCTCTGAGCCGGTCGGCCACGACGCCGCGGCGCCCTTGGCCTTGGCCTTGCGCTGGTGCGGGTCGGTGGGCGAAGTGGGCGAAATCGCCCGGCGGTTTGCGGTGTTTTTTTTTTTGAATTTAAATAAAACCGAGACAAAAGCATCATTTTGAGCAATTTAAAAGCATTTTCAAGACAAGTGCCTAAAACAAAAATTGTAGAGAATTTAAAACTGAACACTTTTTATTTTGGGGTCAAGTCCAAATTCCAAATAAATTTTGAATTATAAAATTCTTTTGAATAAGGGCTTTTTAGAAGGGATTTTTAAATCCTTTTGCTTTTGCTCCAAAAATCCAATTTCTTTTGCAATAAAATTTGTTAAATTATTTCAGAATGCTGGGCAAGTGGATCCAAACTTGATCAAGCAATTTACCATGATAATTAATTCACTAATTAACAAGCAATCAAGCAAATATCAAATAAATGCAAAACACATGAAATGATGAATGCATTTAGGGTTTTTATGCTTGATGATGCTTATGCCATGCTAATGATGATTATGAGTTAATTAATTAGGTGCCTAATGCATGCTTAACACCTAGGGTGTTACATGTACCTTGCCAAACAAGACATGCAGATCATCAAGGAACTTTGATCCTTGTTTTCGAAAGTTCAAATGATTGCATTCGATTCCTTTATCAGAATTGTTGCATCTTTGAAATTAAATTAAAACATTAGCAAGCCATACCATAAAAAGAAGGGGAAGATATATTTACAATGACATTATAGTTCTTACAGCAAGGTGTTCATCCCACCATTCACGCGAGGAATCAACAATTTGTTTTGCCTCATCCCATCCAAGTCAAGTGGCATAGTTCTTGAACTCCACAAACATTGAATATTCCTTTTTCAAAACATCTAACTTGTTCTTTAGTTGTTTTTTATTGGGTTGTCTCTGGATTTTTCTATAAACCTGGACACAACATTCTTCCAATGATACTATTGAAAATTCCCATCGTCCTATTCCCAACTTGTTTCAATCAAATGCCTTAAAAACCATCGCCCCAATCTACCTGCTTGTCACCCATTCTTGAACCAAATAAAAAAATATTAAGGCAACACAACAACTTTACCATACTTCCCAATGGCACTACTAATCATACATATATTTTGTTCATTACTCATGCATCCTGCAAATTCCAACAAGGCTAGAGGAGGATCGGACGTACCTTGCAGGAAGAAACTGTGTGCTGACAATGGGTGATGAGTTGGTGGAGGATCAGGACGAGCTGGCGTGACCCTTGGTTGAGGATGGCGGCCATGTTGTGTGCCGGTGCAAGCGACGGGCGGCTTAGCACTGTGTAGTAGCGAGCGATCGACCAGGGAACAAGCCAATGCGGTAACCGCCCGTGGGATGGGGCTGTGGCCTACCTCGGGCCGCGCGCGGTGGGGTGGTGGTGGCCAAAGGAACCCTATTGGCACAGGTCGCGGATGTGGATGGGGAAGCGACGTTGTGCACAGGACAGGAACAGAAGTAAACATGAATCATCATTTTCTCATAATTAGTGACAGGTGGGTAATTTTCCAGAGTTACACACCTAAAAAGACAGTGGAAGCAAGGAGGTGCTTTTGTATTTGTACTAGAAAAAAGCAAATTTTGGGCCAAAACATCCATGGGTTTGTACTCCTTTAGTTGTTATTTTGAAAGCAGTTTTGGAATTGGAGCCCAAACAAAGGAGCCCTACACGGATGGAGTTAAATTCAGATGCGGAAGGATATCCAAAGTCCACTCGCAAAAAAATTCAAGAAAAATGCAACAATCTAACTAAGGCTTGAGCCGTACATTCAATGTATCGAGTTTACAAGGCACAAACATGAAGGCATTGATAATCTTGCTCACACAAAACGTGACAATGTTCAGCAAGAAACATGGGGACGCTAGTGTGTCCTGATGCCTGAACCATCTGCAGAATGGAGAACTATATAGACGCCGCGCTCACCGTACACTTGATTAACAAGCGGACAGACATCATGTTCAACTTCAACACACGATGACACGCATTTGCTCATCGCTTGGCACGTATCGGCTATAGCCCTATAGCTATAGGCTACTGTCCCTTGCCCTTGCCATGCGCGAGGGTCTCGGCGATGCCCTTTGTCAGGCAGTATGCAATGGACTGAATGGTGATCATGGGGTTGACGCCCACCGCCGTGGGGGAGCAGGCTGCCGTCGCACACGTACAGCCCCTCCGCCTCCCAGCTCTCGCCGCGGCCGTCCACGGCGCCGTCTTTCGGGCTGGCACCCATCCGGCAGCTGCCCATCTGGTGCGCCGAGCAATGGATCCCCCACTTGTCCGGCCCAGGGCGCATCGGACCTTCCGCGACGGTCACCTCGTCAAGGAACGCCTCCAGCTCGTCATCTCGCACGCCGCCGTCGCACCGAAGCCGGAGCCCGTCGCTGCGGTGGGTGCCGACCTCGGCGGCCCCCGCGGCCACCAGGATCCGCAGCGCTCGGCGCAGGCCGTTGCGGAGCTCCTCGACGTCATCCCGGCTGGGCGTGTAGCGCACGCGGCCCTCGCCGTCCACGGTCCCCGCGCCGCGGTCGCGGACCAGCGCGAAGGCGTGCGCGGTGCGCGCGTACCGGCGCATGCGTTCCTTCATGTCGCGTCCTGTCTCCCATGGCATCAGCGACGCGAAGGAACCAGGCCCGAGCGCCGGCGTCTCGATGATGGCGCGCTCCGTGACGCGGTGCATGGTGGTGATGATGCCGCCCTCGTAGCACTTGCCAGGGAGCGGGGGTCCTGCTTGTTCTCCGGGAAGTAGCCCCACGCCATGGACACCGGATGGAGGTGCAGGTTGCGGCCGATGTGCCTGTTCTTGAGCCCGCTGTTCCGCAGCACCGGAGGCGTCATGAGCGCCCCGCACGCCGCGATCGAGACCTTGGCCTCGATGCGCAGCTCCCTGGTGATGCCATCGCTCACGCACCTCGCCACCACGCCCACGCACTTCCTTCTCCGGGTCTGGCGGCCCTCCCCGCCGGAGTTACTCTCGAGTATGAAACGCTCGGCCTTGCAACCTGTGAGTATGACCGCGCCGCGCGCCACGGCGTCCACCAGCCACGTCGTGTCCGTGCCGCGCTTCTCGCCGGTGGGGCAGCCGATGTAGCAGCTACCGCAGAAATGGTCCTCCGGCGAGTTGCGCGCCACGGCGTCGGCACGCAGCCCGAGCGCCTCGCAGCCGCGGCGCACCACCTTGTTCTGGAACCCCTCGTCCCGGCACCCGTCGGTCACCGCGAGGCGGGCGCACACCGCGTCCATGGCCTGGACGTAGCCCGGGCTCGCGAACACGGGGAGGCCGTGCTCGCGCGCCCACTCCTGTCTGACCTGCTCCGGCGTGCGGATGCTCGCCGACCAGTTCACCGCCGAGCCGCCGCCGACAGTCGCGCCCGTGAATACCACGGTCGTCACATTGGCCGTGCAGAAGATGCCTCCCCTCTCGTAGAGCCGCTCCATGGACGGGCCCTCGAGGGAGGTGTAGTCCTCGGCGGTGAAGTAGTCGCCCTTCTCGATGACGACGACCTTGTGCCCCGCGGACGCGAGCACCGCCGCGGCCACCCCGCCCCCGCAGCCTGAGCCGACGATGACGACGTCGCATTTCACCGTGTGGTACGCGCTAGCAGGCGCGCCCGGCTTCACCTCGAGCCCTCTGTCCATGAGTGACGTCAGTAGGGCGGTGTCGTCAAGCGCCTTGGTCTCCACGATGCCATTGTCCAGAGGCCGCGGCGACGGTGCTGCTCCCGTTTCGTCTTCCTGTGTCGTTTCTTCTTCTTCTTCTTCTTCCACGTGTGGTACACTGTATCCTATTGCTTTCCAGCATGGGTTGTCTGAGTTCTCATTTATCTGCACGTTGGGAGAAGCATATGCATTTCACTATGATACCAATTTTTACCGTGTTCTTAAAAACCAAAAAAGCTATTGATACCCAATTTTCGCCAATTTCTTGTGACCCAAAGAGCAATAAATGAAGTTAGATTCTTAAAAACTAGAGATCCACATCTCTTCAGGCTACCTCCAAGCAAGCGTAGTTTAATAATGGATTGGGTCAATTCCTTGTAATCAAGTGCTTTTCTTCTTTCTTAGTGGCCATGGGCCGTAGGTTTTTTCTTTCCTGTCTTGTGTTAGCTTCCTGCTAACCCACCTGTACTTTTATCTTTGTTTTAATATATATTTCCTGGGGGCTATGCCCCACAGTTTCCTTCAAAAAAAACTAGAAATCCAAACACCCCCACCAGTTTTTGCTTAGAATCCAAGTTTTAGAAACTAGAGACATAAACTAGTTTTTATAAACTAGTTTTTAAGAATCTAAAACGGATCCAAATTGGGACTTACAAATAAACACCCTCCATATTCATAAAAGAAGTCGTTTTGAATAAGATCTAGGTCCAACATTAAGAATATAAATCATGAATAACTTTTAAATTGTTGAGTTTAAAAAATATGAAAGGCATACGAATAAATTATCTTGAAAACTACTTTCATAAAAATATACATATAACACTTTTTAATAAATAATTTTATAATAAGAAGTCAAAGTTACACTTTGGAAACCGTGTCGTTATCCAAACAACTTCTTTTATAAACACTACAACAATTACTCTTTCATAAATCCACATGAAACGATTTATTACCGTGTTCAGTTATAAATAACAATTATATTTTTAACGAAGCTTTCAATAATTCTTGTATTATAGAAAAGTGACACAACTATGGTAGTACTAGGGTAAACAATTGGAGTGGTCCTGTGTGGCCACTGGCAACACAAACAGTGGCCTGTGTTTTATCTGTTAGCAGGCAATTGCAAGACAATGCGCAGCTACCAAACATTTCCGTAGCATGCACATGCACCAAGCTTAATTAAGGCTTTGTATCACCAAAGTTTGTTGGGCCATTATTTTGAGATACTCCCTCCATTCCAAATTACAAATTATTTTATAGTTTTGAAGAGTCAATGCATCTTAAGTTTGATTTAAATTATAGAAAAATTATAAAAATTTATGACATCAAATAGTTATATTATAAAATTATATAACTAATGAAAATCTAACAATAATTGTTCTATATCATAAATATTATTATTTTATTATATAAATTTAAAACTTAAAATAATTTAATTTTCTAAAATTCTTAAAATGACTTACAATTTAGTAGGACGGAAAGAGTACACTCTTCATAGGGAGTCTAGACGCACGTTTAGGATATGACCAACCTAAACAAGTGGGAGCATCGATCCGGGGCAACGAATCAAACATGACTGTAGCTTTCCATGCTCTTCTTCTTACCGAAAGGCGAGGGCCTCCGTCAAACATGGCAGTAGAGGACTGTCGCAACTCGCAAGCATGAATTCTAGCCACTAGACAAGTCAGCAAAGGTCCTTTTCACCGAGCTGGCCTACATTTAATCCCTCAATTTCACCAACTGTTTCCCGTTCTCAATAGCGAAACTTAACTGACCAGTAGATTTTTGTTCCGGCTTAACATGCGCCTTAGGATTTAGGACAGCGCGGTGACTAAAGTAAATACTACTCGGACGAAACAGACAGGTACGCTAACATTCATGCTACAAACACATGTACCATTTATAACAAATTTATTTAGAAATATAAATACTAATAATATTTACTATAAATTTAGTCAAATTAAAAAAAAAATAGACAGAGGTAGTACTAATTAATACTATGGTACAGTATCGTTGACAATGACATGCCTGTCGAGTTCTATCAGGTCAGTATTTTGGATGTTTTAAAAGGGTAAATATAGTATGTGTGCGCATGTATTTATATGGAGTAGTGTGCATACACGTCGTACTAAGATTCTCAAAATAAAATTTCAAAAAAAAAATCTCAAAATAAAATTGCTACTACGTAGAATAATCCAAGCTAGCTAGAAGGCAGAGTCATACGTGTTCCTCTGTTGCAAACAAACCTTGTCAAGCAATTAGCCCTATACCATACCAGGCAGAAATTAAAATGCATGGGACCAACTAGGCAACTACTACTCCACCAAGCAAAGCTGAGAACATACATACGTACCATCGTGTAGAATGCGTAGTGCGAGAGGACCTTGATGACCACGAAGGTGATTTTGAGCGGGAACAGCCACCGCGTCTTGTTCCACCGCCTCAGCGCTTCCTCCCGCCGCTCCACCGGCATGTCGGCGAACTTGCGGACGTGGTAGGGGAAGAAGAACTTGCCGCCGGCGGAGGCGCAGACGCAGAGTCGCCCGCAGAGCGCCAGCGTGCCCAGCTTGGTGCTCAGGATCCAGAGCACCACGTTCACCAGCACCACCGCCTCCCAAACGCATCGCGTCACCAGCTCCGCCACCTTTGATTTGATTTGATTTCATTTCATTTCGTCAAAAAAGGAAAGAAATACATCAGAAAAAGGAGAATGATTTTGTGTCCGCCCGCCAAAATAAGCCCGGCCGGGGCACATGTGGAGTAACGACAAAATGGCCAGAGTACGTACGACAAGAGGTCACGTGGTCTCTCCCTCACTCGTGCAGGAATTTTTCGAATGATTTTGCGATTGGATGGAAGATGATGATGAAGCGAAGGGACCACAGCGCACGCATGGATAATCTCATCGGCGGCGATTCGACCGGCGCCGGCCGGTGTGATGAGCTACCTCACCTCTTCGGGGATGGCGCCGTCGGCTGCAGAGGCGAGGTAGAACCTCTCGAGGTCCTTCTTGTCGCGGTCGCCGTGGAGCCGTTCCGCCTCCGCTTCCGCCACCGGCAGGGAGGGGATGAGAGCGCCGCACATGGCGCGGAGCGCCTCCATCTGCGCCGCGTGCAGCCCGTGCGTGTACCTCTCGCCCTTGCAACCCCGCAGCAGTGGGTGGCCGTGGCCCCTCCTCCGGCACCGTGTCGCCGCCGCCGTCGCCTCCTCCTGCGCCGCCATTACCAGCTGGCGTGTGCGGAGAGATGCTCTCGTGTAGTTTAGTTTGCCTTCCTGGCTCTGTATGCGGGAATGTGTGTTGACGCGTGTGCGTGTGCGCGTATATATAGAGAAGCACTCGTTTGCAGCACTCGTTTAACTTTTACAGTTACAAGACAGTGACAGTGCTGTTGGGGAGGCAGCATCAAAGTTAATACGACTAACGATTCCATGGCCCAAATTAAGCCATGGCAGCGACTGATCATGCTTTGGCAGAAGTTGCACCTACGCTACGCATCATAATGAGTTTCTATTTCTAGCAAAATATACAATTTTGCGGGACATCTGCCGGACATATATACGGTTTCTTTTATGCTGGGGCAAAAGTTTATTGCATGTCAAATGGGATATTAAGATACTATACTATTTAAGAGAACTTATATTAACTAATTAAAAAGGACCGGGATAACGCGCGACCCGTCGCGAGCTCGGCAAGCGCGCGACCCACTCAGGGACGCATGACTGACTGACTGCAGCGCTGTATACCTATCCCGCACTGCGTCACTCCGCTCCACCGCTCCCTTCACACTTTCCAAAGCCTTCGTCTGCGCCCGTCATTTGCACAAGAGAGTGAGTGTGTGCTGAGCTGCTATAGCATTTCCTTGCACGTTTTCCAAAACCAAAGTATTCCCTCAAAAAAAAGCTATAACTTTTGAACCATATATTCGTTTTAAATTCTATTTGCACTCATATGTTCTACGTGACGAGACGAGCAAAACACATCTCACATGCCTATGTTTCAAAAAATTTTATTTTAGAAGCCATTATGCTTAGAATAATATAAAAAAAGTTGCTACCTTGTAATACTAAACTTGCTCCTAAAAATAAACTAAAATTTTTAACATGGTATGCACATCTAATTGTTACCATAGAAATACAATAAAATTTGTTATATAGCATTTATATAAAGGCACGAACCCCTAAACCCATTAAACTGTAAAATAAACATTGGAAAACTAAATTTTTAAAAGAAGAAAATAGTGAAGAATAGATAATATGCAGGATTTAGAAAGACAATCAAACTTGCACGGAAAATTGAACCACTAGAAATACAAACCAAAGACTGAAACTGAAAATAATAACTAGAAAATTAAACTGAAACTGATAAATAGAAACATACAAACTAAAGTAGACATAACAAAAAATACTACAAACTGCACCTTGAGGAGCAATAAGGTGCTAACTTAGAAGGTAAGTTCTTAACAACTAATATGTAGGATTTAGGAATTCATTCGAACCTACAAGATAATTGAAAACTGAAAATAAAAAGTAACATGACTAAAAATTGAAAGCAAAAATAAAAAAATTAACCAAAAACTACTAATAAAAAATCATTTAACTAAAAATGAAAGAAACAATGAAAGAATGAAACTGAAAAATATTCACAATGAAAAAAAAAAAAACCAGAAATTGACAAAGAGAAAATGAAAAATATAAAAAGCATAAAGAAACTAAAAATGACAACTATAAACAAATATTTAAAACTAAGAGAAAAACTGAAAGAAATCTCTTTTTTATCTCAAAACCGAGACTGATCTATTCACTCACGGAGGAGTGCAGCCAGATTTTGCGTATCTGACACTACACACGGTAAGTGGAGCTATCGGCCCATGAAAAATTCTACGTGGGCTGACGGACGGACGTACACATGCATGGGGGTATGCAGGCCAGGCCGGCGGCAGGCCACCGGCCACTCGCGCGGAAGTCGTGCGCTAGTCGTCTAGCGCGATCAGGAGCGCGTTAGCTTTTACGAATTAAAAAACTAATTACATAGATGGAACTTAATATGGCCCATCCTTGCGACCGGGGCATGTTCACTGGAACGAGCGCATGGATGCACATGCGGCCACCCAATTTGGGCCTGCTGTTCCATGGGCCAGGCACCAATCTGCAGTGTAGCTGTATATTATAATGGAAAACAAATTTTATACTACCTCCTTAACTTCTGCAAATATATTTTTTCTCCCTAAACTCAAAACCGGATAAATCATCTCCTAAACTTTTAAAACCATTGATTTACCTCCCTGACTTGGCTATAAGTGGTATTGAAGGTGGTTTTGCTTTTTTTTATTTATTTTGTCTCCGAATATTTGAAAAATCATAGTAAATCAAAAAAAATTCATAAAATGAAAAATCTAGCTTTGTTGGACTCCATTTGAGTAAATCTACATAGTCAACATATGCTTTAGTAAAAAGTCTTTGTAGTTTCTGCTTGTATCTTTAGATCTATACTTTTCTATAACTAATTCAACTTTTTGTAGCTTTAAATCCAACTTTTAATTTCAATAAAATTCTAGTAGATGACATATGAATTTTGCATTAATGTGTGTTGCATTTATATTGATTGGATCACATATTTTTTTAGAAAAGTGTTTAAGACAAGTTTATACATTGATTATAATATTTTGAAAATTTTCTAGATTTTTCTAGATATTTTTCTCAATTTCCTCGAGCTAAACCTAACTTTTGGAGTTTTTAAAGATGTTTTCGTGAAGTCTAAATATTTCATTTGGATTTTTGTATTCTAATATTTCTCTAGAATTGTTTTTAGAATTTTTAATAGTTTAGAGACATTTTCTATGGTTTAAAAACCTTATCAATTGTTTATCGATTTTCAAACTAAAAAAAGATAAATAAAAAAAAACCTTCAAAATCACTCTAAACTAGGGCAAAAACGTAATTTAAACAGTTTGGAGAGTTTGAGGGTAAGATTTTTTTAGATAGTAATATGTCTAGTTTTGGAGTATAAGAAAAAAACAAATTCCAGCAAGTTTTTTTACAACAAAATTACAGCAAGTTGATAGAGCTAGAATGAGCTAGACTGGACTTTTTTTGGAAAAAGTCTACTTTTAGGTCCCTCAACTTTTGCAAAAGTCTGCATGTCATTCCCGAACTCTAAAAATCGATAAAACATATCCCTCAACTTTTAAAACTGTTCATATTACATCCCTTAGTGGTTTTCGATAGTGGTTTTGCTTTTTATTATTTCAGCTGAATCTTTGAAAAATTATAGTAAATCACAGAAAAATCATAAAATAGAAAATTCAATTTTGTTGGACTTCACATAAGTAGATCTACACAGTGAACATATAATATATTATAATTTGGTACAAAGTTTTTATTGTAGCTTTAGATCCGTGCATTTCTATAATTAAAATAAATTATACAGAAAAAAAACTTTGTACTAAAGTATACCATATTATATGTTCACCATGTAGATCTACTCATATGGATTCCAAAAAAATTAGATTTTTTATTTTATGATTTTTCTATAATTTACTATGATTTTTTAAAAAATAGCTAAAACAAATAAAAAAGACAAAACCATTGTTACTGTAGCAAAAACCACTTTACTGTAGTAAAACCACTATTAAAAACCACCGAGGGATGTAATATGAACGGTTTTAAAAGTTGAGAGGTATGTTTTATCTGGTTTTGGAGTTTATAAATGACACGCAGACTTTCATAAAAAGTTGGAGGACCCCAAAATAGACTTTTTCCGACTTTTTT